>APFE030483419.1:95703-168953 GCA_000404065.3 Pinus taeda | reverse complement strand
TACTCCGCGAAGCCTTGGTTAGAAAATTCTCTAGAATCCTAGTAAAAGATGTGGGTTGAGTTAATAGTCCTCGAAGCCTTGGTTAGAAAATTCTCTAGAATCCCAGTAAAAGATGTGGGTTGAGTTACTAGTCCTCGAAGCCTTGGTTGGAAAAATTGTCTAGAAGCCCTTGAAGGCATCGATAGAGACCAACCTGATGATGGTTTTGTGATGTATGACTGTGAGGTGGAATCACTATTTGATGGATTGATGTGGATGGCCTCTAGAAGCCGTTGATGGTTTTTTATTTATGTGTTCTATGATATCCCACGTTCATGCTTGGAATATGGCATGGAGGTGAATGACTGAAGATAGATTTGGCTCAGCTATTCTACAGTCAGGTGGAATGTGGAAGTCCGATCCCGTGCTTGGATTTTGAATCATCAATATGAGGTTATTTCTCCTTGTATTTCTATGAGTATTATATTGGATTATATGTGGTTTATATGGTTGCGATTTTATTGGTATTTATGTTGCTATTATGCTAGTTATATATATGTTTTATGACAGTAACTATGTACAGCTCTCGTCATGTTTTTACATGTAAATGAATGATCAATGTATCTATGAACTAATGGATGAAATTCCAGTTAATATGTTGAGATATCACTATCTCTTAGTGATTCTTAGCGAAGTTTGAGACCTTTAAGCTCATATCGATTATTTACACCTATAGATTACATATTCATGATATGTTTGATGAAATGCTTGTTTTGGCTAGTAGGGGTCCATTCAAGGTCATGTTCAAGTGATTGAATTTATATTGTCATTTCCTTGTTATGTTACTATTCTGAAGATGTGACTCAATTTTGGGTAGTGACTTGGGCTCTAGGCATGAAAAAGTGGCTTAAATCCCGGGGACATTGACACAAAACTGAAAATAAAAAAAAAATTAAAAAAAAAATAAAAAAAATTAAAAATAAAAAAAAAAATAAAAAAAAAATAAAAAATAAAAAAATAAAAAATAAAAAAATAAAAATAAAAAAAAAATTAAAAAATAAAATAAAAAAATAAATAAATAAAAATAAAAAAATAAAAAAAATAAAAAAATTGTGGATGTTAGCTTGTAGGCCTGTGAGAATGTCCAAAGGTTTTTGGACACTTTCATGCAAGGAAAAGTGGAAGCTTGGCACATTTCTTGCAATTCAACACTTTTCCTATAGAAGGAAATTTAGGGTTCCTAAAAAATTACCACAATAACAAGAAATATTTTTCTATGAAGGTCTTCAAACTAATATTCAATATTTTTGGCTAAATGTTTGGTTTTCCATCAAAATAAGGAAAAGACAATCAAGACCACAAGTATTCTACAATCATTATTTATACAAATTTATTGTTGGAAAGAGGCATTGGCGGATTTTATTACATGTCTACCAAAGCCTAAAGGAATATCAAAGATTATTGTAAGTGATAGAAATCAAATTTTCAGTAGTGATTTTTGGACTAAATCATTTTCTTGTTTGGTTAATAGATTATCTCACAACTCCTATTATCAACCTCAATCCATTGAAAAGTTAATATTGTGAGCAATTGTATAAAAGGATATATATGTTTATTTTCATTTTTTAAAAAGACATAATAGGTCACGTGGTTTCATTTCATATTTTTCGACTAAATCATTTTCTAATTTGGTGAATAAATTATCTCACAAATCCTATTATCAGCCTCAATCCATTGAACAATTAATATTGTGACAACTTTTCTAAAACTATATATTTGTTTATTTTCATTTGGCAAAAGGTCATAATGGGTCAAGTGCTTTCATTTCATATAATTGTGATACAACACATTCTTCCCTACTTCATAAAAGTTGTCCCCATTATAGTATCTATGGTTATCATCCTTCATCCATCACACCAAACTTGATAGGAAAAGTGAAATTTAAAGCAATAGATCACCACATAGAGAACCAAGAAGAGATTCTCCAAGTATTAAAGGGAAATTTGGTTATGAAATGAAATGGAATGAAACAACTAGTAAATCAAAATTGTAGTGAAATAGAATTTGAAGTGAGGGTTGGATATTTTTAAAGATATAACTATAAAGATAGATTTCCTTCAAGAAACAAAAGAATGATCTAAATTATGACCCACTTACTATGATCATTAAAAGGTGTTATAAATGATTGAAAGTATGGCTTACAAATTGGTATTTTCTCCATCTTCACGCGTCCATATATTCTTCCATGTTTCTTTCTTAAAAAGGTAATACATGACAAAATTGTAGTTCATAATATTTTACCTAAGATTAATGAAGAAATAAAATAATACTAGAAACGGAAAAAACCATTAAAACATGGTTTACATAAGTATAGAATCAAGAAATTGTTGACTATATCATCAAGTGGAAAAAAATACTAGTAGAAGAGGTGACATAGGAAAACCATTAGTTCATGTAAAAATTTCCACATCTAATCAATTATTGAGGGAAACACATGTTTGAAAGGGAGAGGTATGTTAAGCACTACATATTGAGTTATTGAATTTTTATAGTTATATTAGATTTTTCCTTATTGGTTAACTAAGCCTTAACTATTTGCTGAACCCTTTAAATATTATTACACCATTTTTCTCCCATATATACTGAGGAGACCATATTTTAGATATCATCTCATATTATGCATTTACTATATTGTGAGAAGAGATTTCTTCTCAAATAGGCTTCTCATACATTCTTCTATTTCATGCTCAATGCATAAAGTCCTTTTGTTATATCCCTTTATTTACCCATGTCCACATTAAGGATAGTGCAATGCACCTAGTTGTTATAATGATAGTGGATGGCATGGTGCACCTAGTAGTTACAGTGGTAATGGATGAAATTTACACCAAAGCAAGTAGGAGGACATCCTAGTTGAAAATTACATACACAAAAATAGACATTTACATATAAGTTAAATCATAAAAGAAATTGGATTTTTAACATTAAAAAATCATATTAAAAAGAAATATCATACACCAATTTGATACAATATCCCCAAGTCTGAGTTCACCAAACTTATCAAGATACCTAGACATGGTTCCTAATCCAAATAATTATTATTGTTACAACATTCCTAAAGTAAATTTGGGAATATTATTAAAATATTATAATACATTATTATCCTAAACTATATATAAAAGGTAAAGGGAGGGGAATGAAACACATTCATCCTTCCTTTTCCTCAGAGACAATGAGGGAATTATTTTGGTCCTAGTTCTAGGGGGAACCAAACATCTCTAGCTACTACAACCCAACGAATTTAGGTATGTGATGGTTCAAATGCTCTTCTTCTTGGGCTACCTTGTTGAAGGCTATATCTCTGGAGGAAGAAGTGTAGGAATGGGTCTCCAAGGAATTTAGGTATGTCATGGTTCAAATGCTCTTCTTCTTGGGCTACCTTGGTGAAGGCTAGATCTCTGGAGGAAGAACTGTAGGAATGGGTCTCCATGTATTCCTAGAGGGTACACATTAGTGCCATTTTTGGGTGAAAGGAATTGGAGGAATTTTGAGGAAGTCTTGACTATTTTGATGGAGTTTCATGTAGGAATGTCACAAAAGAATCAGAAATGTTGCAGGAGGATCATATGTTAATTACAATACTAAACAATACCAAGTGCAACTATAAATAATTCCAACCAAAAAAAATATATTATATGGAATGTCAAGTATTACAATATGAGTTTCCAACTTAATATTGGTTGGAATATAATTTACACATGAAATATTGTTTCATCACTTTAAAACGTTATCGTTGTATTACCAAGGTGTTGCACGTGAATTGACGAACTATGAATAGTTGGCCATGAGTCTCTATGTGTGTGTCTTATGTTGGATATTGGCTCTAAAGTGTATCTCTAGCCCAATTCTCTTCTCTCTCTCTTTTTGCATTTGTCACTCCAACGTTATATTTGTTCTCTTCTTTCTTCAATTCCTGCTTCTTACCATCAATTCTGAGTTCCTTTTCTAAAAACAAAATAAGATACAATATAGAGTATAAGACATGAAAGACAATGAACTCTATAATATAAAGTAAAGTAAACTATAAAAGATTTATACGACATATACCTCAACATCAGTAATGTTAAAGCCATTTTTTCCCCATAAAAGCAAGAAAATCGAATAAGTTTTCTTCAGTTGGGTGATAATGGTCACTATGTGGCTAGATGACCTATATAAACATAACAAATAAAATTTCGTCATAGAAAAGAACACCTTAGTAACTTAGTATTCAACCTTCAGGGAAATATTAGGCACAATTATGTCAACTAAGTTACATTCTAGAAAATCAAGTTGTAGATACCTTGTGAAAACAAATAGTCTGAGGTGTGATGTCTAATCTTTGTCATTTTATTTGCAACAACATTTCATTATCTAACATGTGAACTTGGTCAAGTATATAAAAAAAATGTGCTCAAATAACAACATGAAATTAAAATTTTCTAGTAGTGAGGAAAATATTTTAACATTAAACAACTAAAATGATTTCAATCAACTAAGTATAATACTAATTTTATATTCAAGCTTTGTTTGTTGCTTAAATGGACATGATACCAAATATTTTCAATTTCCTAGTTAAAAGACAAGAAAATCAAAAGAAGCATTCAAAATTCAATCAAACAATAAAGAGAGGATATCATGGAATGGACATTGCAATTATAAAGAAAATTGTTTGCCTGTTCATCAATGTCTTGTCTGGCATTCCGAAAATATTTGCTTGCCCAAAATAACCATGAGGTGAAATAATCACAACATTAAAAACCATAGGAAACCCCACTAGAAACTTGAACAAGTTTTTTGTAGTTGGGAAATAATGGCCACCATGTGGCTAGATGACCTGTATAAAGAAAGAAAATAAAATGTCACCATAGAAAAGAACACCTTAGGAATTTAGTATTCAACCTTCAAAAGAAAGCTTAGGTATAATCATGCAAACTAAGTTACATGTTCTAAGGGCCAAGTGGTGAATTAGCGTACCATATTTCTAACTCTCCATTTTTTTTGCAGAAAACCGACTAATATCTAATCCAAAAATCTAATAATTTTCATTATAGTGGATCAAGAAAGTTTCTACAAGAAACTTCTTAAAAATAACCTTCTCCATTCTGCACTCAAGAGGAAAATACAATGCCTCATAAAGATGAAATTCCACGTTTTGGCTACTCTCACGAATCATGTATATCTGCATATACAAAACAATAGCGTAAGAGGAAATTGTGCAGAAAAAATATCTATAAAATTGAAATAGAATGACAACGATGACATAATGAGAAAAGCTAATGAAAATTAAGAAACTTGATTTATTTGCATAAGGAAAATGTTAGGAGAAATGAAAAACAAATCTCAAGGTTTACACAAGAAAAATGCCACCCTTCTTACCATTTTGTTAATACTAGTGCTCCTAAGCATCATCAACCTGTTGTTACTAAAAAGTGTTGCTATTTTAAAGTGTACCCCGAAGAGGATGATAAAGGAAGAAATGCACATGATTTCAAACTAACAAATTTAAAACAAGCAAACAAACAATGTTGATCTTTCCAAGTTCCTGAAACATTGTTTCAATAAATAAAACCTTTTTTACAAAGAAAAGATGCATTAACCAAAATCCCAAGGAATGCATTTGTTCTTTCACCGCATCATAATGTTTTGCTATAAAATCTTATGAGTTAATCCTAATGTCGCTCGAAAATTTCACAAAATCATTTACTAAACAAATTGTCTCATTTATATTTGACAAGATGAAGTTTGAAAATTGTAAATTGATTTTGATTTAGAGTTGGTAAGACTCAAAGCATGAACATAAATCGATTTTTATTACACACCCGTGTTCTCATCATGGATTATGAGTTTCACACCAACTACTTTGAGTACTCTATATTGCAATCACCATGACCTAGGACTTTTCCATGATCACAATGGGGAGGGTGAATGGTAAAACCCCATTAGTTGACCTATACATACCCTAAGGAGATTACATGTCCTACCCATTTAGGTATTGGCTCATTGAGCGTGTAAATATAAATAAAATCGAAGAGAAAATGCAGACAAAGGCTGTAAGAAATGCATATATTAATAAGAATCTTATACTTAAAATGAGATCATAATGGTATAGAAGTTACCTAGATTTAAAGAAGTCAACTTTTAGTTCTAATTAAACAAGAATCCCAATGAAACATCCTTCACTTCCAAACATATGTTTATGAAATCACATTAATAAGATATATATTTCCTCACCTACCTATCATAGTGAAGATCATAAGAATAAGAAAGATGAAACTCTTCATCTAAAGTAATGCCTAAATGTTGCGAGGTGGCTCTTGATTAATGTTGTTTTCCACACCAATGTCCCCTCACATTGTGATAGTATTCTTTGTCTCAATGAAGAGGTACATAACATCTCCAATTACATCAAAAACATATGAGTCATTTTTATGTTGAATAAGCTAACCAACATCTTAAGTAATTCAATTGAAAAAATTAAATCCTGAGCTAACTATCTATAAACCATATAACAACTTGTAGTTTTAGTATTCTACCACAACTGCCAAACAGACAAATAGAAAAGAATCGAAACCACCATTATGACCCAATCCATTAAGCTTCAAGAAATATAAAGAATAAATAGTTGGAACATTTTCACAAAGCATCGAAGTTTGATACTACATACTATATTTGGACCTGCTTCCATTTATTGAAGGTCTTATGTGAAAATGGAAAACTCAAAAAATAAGATGGCAGTTATAATAGCACCTAAGATACAATTTTCATATCCTTTATAAGTTTGGAAAAACGAATGCATGGGAACAACGAGACAAATTTCAGACAACTTAAGTGGAAAAACATAGAAACATGGTCTACCACTGTCATGATCCATCAAACTCCAAGAAATATAAAGAATAAATAATCGGTTCATTTTCCCAAAGCCTCAAATTTTGATCCTCCATATTGTATTGGGGCGTGCTTCCATTTATTGAAGGTCTTAAATGAATATGGAAAACTCACAAAATAAGATGGCAGGTTTAATGGAACCCGAGATACAATTTCATATCCCTTTTACTATAGTTTATAACTTTCAAAAAATGAATGAATGGAAAATAAAGGGGTAAGGAAGATGTGAGGTAAATTAGTAACTAAATAAATTTTTCATGGTGAACCCAAGGAGAAAATCAAGGGAGGAAAGTAAAATGATGTCAACTTTGAAATGATAACAGGGAAAAAGGGGAAAATCTGTAATTTTTGAATAAATTAATACAGTGCATACAAAATCCTACAACTTGTGAACAACTTGGGATATTTTTCATGGTGTTTCAAGGATAGGAGTGATGGGGATGGCTAGAAGTTAACCCAAAATTTCAATGGGATAGCCAAAAATAATTAAAAAAAAAATTAAAGTAATATAAATTTTAAGAACAAAGATTCTAGAACATAGTGATATAATATAAGTCAATAAAATTAACCACCATAGATAATAGATCTAATGTAACTCAATCAAAGTAACAAGTCGTGGATAATATATCTTAAATATCTTATCTACATAGATATTATAACTCTCCCAAAAGAAAGAGTTGATATAGGATACAAAAACCTACCAAACATGGGAGTGAAAATTGTGAAGGAAATTAGCCCTCATTACAAAAACATACTACATAGTATTTAGGAATGCAATGCATAGATAACCTTTGTCCATGTTTGAATGAAAAACAACTTGGTGAATACTTTTATTTGAAAATTGGAACTGAATGGGCACTAGTTTCGATAGTGCCTATTCAAATGTCCTCAAAACCATGCCAATGGATCTCTCAAAACTCCATGTTTTTGGAAAGAACCATCTAGAGGATCTCAGAAAGTCCCAAAAACCATCATAAGTTGTATCCCAAACATCCCAATTTCTAGAAAGAAACATTTAGAGAGGATCACACATCTTAAGAGATGTCTTATTCAAAATATGGACTTTCCCCTTGCAATCCCGAAGGAGGGGAAAATCCAGAGGATGCATCCGAGAAGTAGAAACAAGTCCCCCCATGCAACATCATCCTCAATGCATAATCCAAATGATACACTATACAGTTATGTAAGAGAGTGACACACTAACATATGAACTCATGACCAAGTGTACAAATTGACCTATATATCCATAAGCAGAATGTATGTAAGGAAATTATGGAATCGTTACATGCATGCATGGAAGATAACGTTTATCATATCTAATTAAATTTTAATACTATCATCCCTAAAATTGGAGGGCCTAAATTAAGGAAACAACGGAAAATAAAACTTATAATTAGATATATCTATTATAATTCCAACAAAATGCAAGTAGATTGTGGATTACAAATTTATAATCACGATTACATAAGAACTACTTCCAAGCTTCAGGGGACCCATACTCATGGGCTTTGAAGCAGTAATGAAATGTTTTGAAATTCCCACTAATGGATTTGAGAGCATCCAAAACATTCCAATTGCTCCATTCTCAGATTCACACCACTCTTTTGGGTGCTTCTTACACACAACCAACATTAGGGATAGTTTGGACACTACTTACTTGCATATCCCTACATGTGACACCACTATTGGGTATTTAATTGCTACCTACAATTGTTGTCACTGAACCCTGCAAGTAAATTTATTAATTTTTTGCTGATAATCACAAAATTCGGTCAATGGTACTGAAGAAGAGTGCAATCAATATGACTACAAAGTATGAGTGAAAGTGCATATCCTAGAAAAAATGCTAAAAGTAACATATAGAGGAAGAAATTAGTGGTAATTTTGTTGCAACACGTATATAAGAGACAATGGTATAATACAATATACTCAATGGCTTGATAAAAAGGAATGAATGAGCGATATGGTAAGGTCTTGCAATGGAGCTAGATATGTGAGGGGCTCTTGATTCTAATGGCTAATTGCAAGGAAGGTGAATTGGGTACAGGGGCATTCCCAACGTTCCCTCGGGCCAACAATGGATCTAATCATATGATCCCACGCGGGTGTATGATAAAGTGATACTCCTAGCATATGTGGTCAAAAGGAAGAAATTGTGAATAGGTATTTGGCCACTCCTATGGGACTGGGATGTAGCTAGACATGTGAGGAACGCCTTGCTTTGGAACTATGGATTTGGCCCCTCTAGTACTCTAAGAACCTACGAAATTGATGCATGTTTCAGCATCATTAAACTAGTCTCAATGGTATTTGTTGATCCCCCAATGAGAAGGCCAAGAAGAGACCCAATATCTCACCCTTTTAAGTATCTCCCTTTTCTACAGAGGACCACCATCTTTGTCTAAGGAAGTTACAAGTAGTACAATAGTTTTAGAACTTGAGTAGGAAAAAAATTACCTTTTAAATTATCCAAAATCAAGAATACTTTCAAAGATAAATGTTCAACATAGGAGATGAGTATTCTAGTGTGCATGTGTCTGCTTATGGTTGGGTAGCTATAAAAATTGACAGAAAAGTACAAAAATGCCATATTTGTTTTCCTTTCTATTCAAAATCTCAGTATCTCTAGGGAAGGAAAACGATCTTTGGAGTTCCATAAATTTTGTTGGGTTGGATTTTCTTCTATTTATATACTTGGTCCTTGGTTAGTCCGTCATATTATAAATATATGGACCCATTTCCAATATGTCATTGGATTGTGGTGATTTCTTGGATAGTTTGGTCTGTTTGCTCAATTTATGCAAGTAATGATTCCATAAGTTAGATGCCATTCCAAAACTACATACTACAATTTCTTCCTACTATTGAGTGGATTAAGAATGGAGATTTCAATATGGTGGAATGGGATAAAGATAAAATTGGCACAAGACCAGAGATGAAGGTCCTTCAATATTTACTAGCTTAATATCATGGAATGCGAGGGATGCTTCTAGAGAAGGAAGGCAATATTTGATACGGAGTGCCACCCATTTTATTATGATGGAAATTCTTCTATTATGTAGGAGTTCAAGACAATTGAGTTAGACCTCTCGCTAGATAAAAAGTTAAGATGGACGTATACTCCCTAATGAAGAAACACGTATTCAAGGTAAAATTGTAGGTTTTTCCCTAGATCAAAAGTTATGATGGATGTACACTCCCTAATGGCGCAACGCACATTCAAGGTCAAATTAGGGAAATCCTCATGTTTAAAGAGCTAAATTATTAATCTGCCCTTTATTGGATTTACGCTTGGGCCAAAACCTACAAAGGATTTAGTTGAAAGAACAATGTAGTTCCTTGACAATTTTGCTTTAGCAACAAGTATTTTTGTGTGTTATGATATTCACTAAAAAGGTGGCATAACCATCCCTATATCTCGTAGTATATAAGACAACAAAAACAAAATGTTTCATCTCAATATCTTCTATATGAAAATTACAAAATCCTATTCTCTTGAGGAATCTATTGTTTAGCCTCCATCAAAGCCTATGCAACCCCACTCAAAACTAGCCCAAATATATCTTAGAGTGAATCAATCTAGTGTCACAACAAGGGGATTAAACGAAGAGGACATGTCTCTAAGAAATGCATAGAAGGTCATCTTAGGATTCAATCCTCCTAGTGTTTCAAGCCAAGAGACCTAGATATATTACTTGTATATGTCATCTATGATGAATCTGTTCATAACTTGTTTATTCAACAAAATATGTCCAAGAATATCAAAAGTATACTTGAAAGTAGGGAGGCAATCCATCAGAAAAATGACCATAGCTGCAAGGGAGGTCATAAGAAATATGAAATTTCCTCTCAGCTATCAAGTCTAGAAATCCATATATTAGGATCTATAGATGTTGATAAGGATGTTCTCTTTTTCACCTTATAACATATGATATTGATCTAACAAACATATATGCAGTCTATATCACCCACTAACATCAGTGGCACATCATAACTCGCAATATTCTAAAACCTCCCATTCTCAATTCTCAACTATCCATACTCCCTTACTTGTACATATTGGTAGGAAAAACAACTATCCCTAACCATGCAAAATACATCCAAATCAAGTTCAGCCTTGCATGTAGTTTTTCCTTTACAGTCATTTTCACATTGTTATGATTGCTCCAATTTGATGTGTTAAATATTAATCTACTACACTTGGAAAGGACTCGAGGCATTAATTTCTTTTTGAAACACAAAAGCTTCCTTGATCTTCATAGGAAACATAATGTTGAGTAGTATGATTAATTTTCACTATTCGAGTATATTTTCTTTAAACTAAAAAGAAAAAACATATAAAATAGTGTACCAATCCTTAAGCACCAATCATATTATTAATTATTTCTACCTAGAGATGGTAGGTTGAATATTTGAATCATCACTCATTCACAATTCCAACTTTCCCTGTGCATAGTTCTACCCATTTCCAAGGACTAGGAGACAATCATTAGGATTTTGTGTGGTGCATGATGTTTTCTGGCAATGGTGCCAAGTCCTAAAAATTAGAGTTGCTTTGCATTTTAATTTATGGCATCCATTGGCTCATGAACATTGTTGGGGATCTCCTCCTTACACCATCATTATGGGATGTGTGCTAGAACCGTATGTCAGACCAGGATTACATGGTGTTTCTATAACTATTCTATTCGAAGCAAGGTTCAAGCCTCCAGACCAAGGGGGATGGTTCTTACAACCCTGTGCATACAGGAGTCCAAAATAGACTAGCAACGGTCCAAAAACAATGCATGATAAGCACACATCCTTAGGCCATGACCATGCCATGAAAGTCGTGAACGCACATGATTTACTACTAGAATACCTCATGGGAACACACAATAAATAGAGGATGTAATAGACTACATGTGCACAACAGGTATGGCCAGACCCCAAGATAGGCATAAACCAAAACATTATGTGTCAAAATTGAAAAATTATGGCCACACAAATGAAGAAATTATGAGTATGAAAATCATGGTAGTGACCTATACTCGGTAGGACAAAATTTGGAGTTTAGAGATAAAGGTCCCATAAATTTTTATTTTTTGTTATAGAAGAATATTAAAATTATTTGGAATGTGCCAGCATAATAAATTTTAGGTGATAAATAGTTCGGAGGTTGATGTATTTATATCTCCATTTGAAGTATATTTTTACTATATCAGACACTGATATTTATTTCTTTCATGGGAAAGGTGACAACGCTCTTGAAGTTTATGTTGAATCCCGATCAGAAATTTAATGGGCATAATTTCACCGAATGGAAACATCAGATGATCCTTGTTTTCCCATTCATGTGTCCACAAAGAAATGTGACCTAGAAGGTGGTATGAAAACAAGACGATATTGGTCAATTTCAAATACATTCAAACCAAGTAGCCATTGAACAAGATGGATATGACTATAATAACAAATATAGTGATACTGATAAAAATATCGGTGACAGACAATAATTCCACAACAGTAGGATGGGGAATTTGCATGCATAATATGAAGGTGTCCACGGGAAATGCATGAACTGCTAGATAAAGGTAGATAAGATAAGATGATTTTACTAATGTCCAACAAAGACCACAAAAGTAGGTCAATGGGACTAGAATGATAAATCTAATATAAGTGCAAATCCAAAGTGTGAAAGAAACTCCTAGAATGCTATTGAAAGCAGGAAAATATCAATAAACAAGTGTCTAGATAGAATTTAAATGTCTACCTAAGAAAAGATATAAAATAAGGTGCAGGTGCAAGAGAGACACTACAAACTAGTAAGTCTCGGTTTGAACAAAAAAGTGGATGCCCAGGCCTGTTACAGCTAAAACTCATTGTCAATGACAAATGAGGGGGATAGAGCCCCCAATAGCGGATCCTACTTAGAGACATTCACAATTGTGAAAGGACCAATGCACTAGCTAATTATATGCTTTTGGGAGAGTCTAGGTGATCCAAATTGGATCCTTAAACACTCTTAAAGTTTCTTGAACTCTGTAAAACTCAAAACAAAATTTCAAAGTGCTATGGATGTCGATCTTATCAGAAATAACCTCTGAACAATGGAAATTTATGGTCAGCATGAAAAGAGAGAAAATAAAGAAAGAAAAGAAAAATTGTAGAGAAAAGATAATTCGAGTTGAACTAGAGAGCACAGGTAGCATCGAGCAGACAGAGACAGAGAGAGTCTGAGAGTCTGTGAACTCCAGAGAAGGCTTGAGAGGTTCAAGCAACTCTTCTATGTATACGTGTGAGGTATTGAGTACGAAATTGGACTCATACCATTGAGACCAATTGAGGTCGAGATTCGGTAAGGGGAGTGTGTGTACTCTAGAGAATTGGGGGATCTAACTACAGTCCTACTCATCATTATTTGTTGAGTGAGGCTCAAATTGAGCTCACTATTGTAAAATTCCGCTTTATAAGACACAATAGAAAGGCCACCACTGAAGGCTGGACCAAGAGACGTAACTCAAGAGGATTTGGTGAACTCCTTATTAAGATTCATGTATTTTATCTATTTTCTTACTGTGTTCTCTTACTATTTTAGTGTCTTTGTATTTCGCAATCTTATTGATTCGTTGCATAAAATAACATAGGCACAGCCCAACACATAAGTCTATAATACCTTCATTAATTAACTTAGATCATTCACAAGTGACTTTAGATCACTAGGAATGAGACCCCTTGGCTATATCATCCTAGGGGGGAGCAATAGAAAAGAAGTACAATGCTCCTAACATCCAGGGTAGTGGGGAAGAGGCTCTAAATGAAGCTTGGTTGTATGAACGACACTAAGAAATAAAGATGGTTTTTTCCTGAAAATCGTGTCTTTTTCAATGCAAATGAAGGAAGGGGAGTGAATTTCATAACATTTCATGAAGTTGAAATACATTAGGGATCAAATTTTGGATCTAAGAAGATAAGTACATGAAGAAGGAAAGCTTGTAATTTAGATGGTCTCCCTCCATCATTTGCAAACTTTGTGAAAACTCTGCACATAACTTTCAAATCCACTAATTCAATTTTTGAGAAGCTTTCAAGTGAGTTGCTAGTATTAGCTACTATGGTTTCTTGTAACATTGATGATTAGTCATGGAAACAATTGAGCATCTGTTCGAGGACTCCATATCAATGTATTTTGTCTTGTATCCAATGTACATTCATACAGTGCTCCTCATCACTCTTCTTGACTGATTATCATTAGTAGTAGTTTTTGGCTCTTGTCCAACTTTCAGGAGGGATGTATCTCATTATGTATTTCTCCTCTCCAAAGCCTCTTCTTACTTCTCTAACCCTAACCCAAGGTGTTAAAATCCCAACTCACAAGATATATAAGACTACAAGTGAGCTCTATGGGACTTATGGCAACCTTACTTGGCTAATGTAAAATATGAAACCTAGTTTGAATATTAAGTTCTGGTAGCATAATAATTCTAGGCATTCATGCATCTATATGGTCAACATTAAGCAATATTGACTAAACTATAAGTAGACCATGTCTTTCACATCACATGGCAAATGCTCGAGCTCACCTTCAATGACATAGTTTGCAAGGGTGGCCTTGATATGTGAATACTATGCATGTCCAAAATTCATCCATGTATCTTGACAACTTATTCCTCCAAATTTTTCACTTAACTAAATTTGTCTATGTGATTCATGAACTTATGGTTCAAATAATAAGAGTGAATTATAGTTTAATTCTACTTGTAGAAAATGAAACCAATCTAAATAGATTGAACACATCAAATAAGAAACTTTTCATTCATTGGATAGGAAGAGAACATTCTGACCTTTTATCTAAGTCAGTACTAATTTTCAGTGGCTAGAGATTCAATAATCAACAGTGAGATGTACCTAGAGTTATGCTAGGATGTTGACCCTTGATTCCCTTCCAGTTTTTATCAGTCCAACACCAATACCTATCCAGCACAATGACTAAATCAGCTTTATGTGCACTCAGGGACTAATTATAATGTGTTTTTGTGTGTCGTGACCTCAATGAATTTGTCCTTGTCCTTTAGCCTCTTAGAAAATAATAGCAACAACCCTAACCATTGACTGAGAGGATGGAAGTATGAGTAAAGCTAGCAAGTGTACCTTCTATATTGGGCAAAGAAACCCTATAATTTGTTTTCACCTATGTAAAACTTCAGTAATTAAGCACTTCTAGATTATATGCATTGGGGAGAGTCTCATGATGAGACCACTTAGCTATATCATCACAGGGGGAGCACTAACAAGGAATCCCGGTGATCCTAACATCCACAGTAGTGGAGAAGAGGCTCTAAATAAAGCTTGGCTACCTGACTAACACTGAGAAGTAGAGATGATTTTTTCCTTAAAAGCATGTCTTTTTCAATGCAAATGAAGGAAGGAGATTCAATTTCATAACATTTCATGAAGTTGATAGACATCAGGGATCAAATAGTGGTTGTAAGAAGACAATTACATGAAGAAGGAAAGGTTGTAATTTATATGGTCTCCCTCCATCATTTGAAAACTTTTTAAGAACTGTGAACATAACTTTCAAATCCACTAATTCAATTTTTGAGAAGCTGTCAAGTGAGTTGCTAGTATCAGCTACTAGGGTGTCTTATGGAATTGATGATCGGTCATGGAAACAATTGAGCATCTCTTCAAGGACTCCATATCAATGTATTTCGTCCAATGTACATTTATAGAGTGCTCGTGATCACTCTTCTTAATTGATTGACATTAATAGCATTTTTTGGCTCTTGTCCAGCTTTGAGGAGGGATGTATCTCATTATGTATTCCTTCTCTCCAAAGCATCTTCTTATTGTTGTAACCTTAACCCAAGGTGTTATAGTTCCATTTCACAACATATATAAGACTATAAGTAAGTTTTCTAAGACTTATGACAACCGTACTTGGATGATATAAAATATGGTATAAAATATGAAACCTGGTCTGAATATTAAGTTCTAGAAGCATAATAATTCTAAGCAGTCATGCATCTATATGGTCAACATTAAGCAAAATTGAATAAACTACAAGGGGACCGTGTCTTAACTTCACATCACATGGAAAATGCTCCAGCTCACCTTCAAATAATAAGAGTTAATTATAGTCTAAGGCTACTAGCAACAAATGACACCAATATAAACAGATTGAACACATCAAATAAGAAACTTGTCATTCATTCGATAGCAAGAGAGCATTCTTACCTTTTATCTGAGTCTGAACTAATTTTCGGTTGTTGAAGATGCAATAATCAACTCCACATGTACCTAGAGTTATGCTAGGATGTTGAACCTTGATTCCCTTCCAATTTTTATCAGTCCAACACCAATACCTATCCAACACAATGATTAACTCAGTTCTGTGTGCATTCAGGGGCTAATTTTAATGTGTTTTTGTGTGTCATGACCTCAATGAACTTGTCGTTCTCATTCATCTTCATAGAAAATAATAAAAACGACCCCCATCATTGACTTAGAGGATGGAAGTGTGGGTATAGCTAGCAAAGTGCACCTTCTATACTCGGAAAAACAACCCTATAATGTGCTTTCACCTATATAAAACTTCAACAAGTAAGCACTAGCAGATTATATTCTTTGGGGAGAGTCTAGGGATGAGACCACTTGGCTATATCATCCTAGGGGGAGCACAATAGGAAGGAAGCCTAATGCTCCTAACATCCAAGGTAGTGGGGAAGAGGCTCTAAATGAACCTTGGCTTCTTGAACGACATTGAGAAATAAGGATGATTTTTTCCTTAAAAGGACGTCTTTTTCAATGCAAATGCAAGAAGGAGAGTCAATTTCATAACATTTCATGAAGTTGAAAGACATTGGGGATCAGATATTGGTTTTACGAAGACAAGTATAGAAGATGGAAAGTTTATAATTTAGATGGTCTCCCTCCATTTGCAAGGTTTTTAAATACTTTGAACATAACTTTCAAATTCACTAATGCAATTTGTGAGAAGGTGTCAAGTGAGTTGCTAGTATCAGAAACTAGGTTTTCTTGTGGCATTGATGATCACTCATGGAAATAATTGAACATCTGTTCAAGGATTCCATATCAATGTATTTCCTCCAATTTACATTATTATAGTGCTCTTGATCACTCTTCTTGATTGATTGACATTAATAGCAGTTTTTGGCTCCTTTCTAGCTTTTAGGAGGGATGTATCTCATTATGTATTCCTTCTCTCCAAAGCCTCTTCTTCTATAACCCTAATCCAAGGTGTTATAGTGGAAATTCACAATATATATGACCATAACTAACTTTTCTAAGACTTATGACAACCATACTTGGTTGATATAAAATATGGTATAAAATATGAAACCTCGTCTGAAAATTAAGTTCTAGAAGAATAATAATTCTATGCAGCCATGCATCTATATGGTCAATATTAAGAAACATTGAGTAAACTACAAGCAAACCATGTCTTAACTTCATATCACACAACAAATTTTCTAACTTACCTTCACTGACATAGTTTGCAAGGGTGGCCTTGATCTACGAATACTAGCATGCCTAGAATTCATCCATGTATCTTGACAAATTATTCCTCCAAATTTGTCACTTAACTAAATTTGTCTATGTGAGTCATGAATGACAACAATCTAAATAGATTGAACACATGAAATAAGAAAATTTTCATTCACTGGATAACAAGAGAGAATTATGACCTTTTATCTAAGTTTGAACTAATTTTAAATGGCTGAAGATGCAATAATCAACGTCCACACGTAGCTAGATTTATGCTAGGATGTTGACCCTTGATTCCCTTCCAATTTATCAGTCCAACACCAATACCCATCCAACACAATGACTAACTTAACTCTGTGTGCACTCAAGGACTGATTTTAATGTGTTTTTGTGTGTCGTGACCTGAATGAACTTGTCCTTGTCATTCAACTTTGTAGAAAATAATAGCAATAGCCCCAACCATTGATTGAGATGATGAATGTATGGGTACATCTAGCTAGTGCACCTTCTATACTCCGCAAAAAAATCCCTATAATTTGTTTTCACCTATGTAAAACTTTAGCAAGTAAGAGATGTTTGTGCCATGTTTGTGCCATGGGTTTTCTATGTGACAACCTAATATAATATGTAATGTATGTGAAACTTATTTTATACCATTAGCCTTTAAGCATCGAGATTATATTTTTTCATTACAATAGGTTCTGAATGAACCTTTATATGTGAGGGTCAATGCATGACTTATCCTATGTGAGTTGATAAGACACTCCTAATTGTCATCCACTAGTCCGCCTCTTTAATTAACTCCAATGCCAAGACACAAGTATTGTGACAGGGATGTGTCCAAGTACCATTGTGACCTTAGGCTCTCCAATTTTAGGTCAACATTAAGGGAGTTGTATGTAGTCATTCTTGAGTTCACTTCTTTAACCCTCCATAAAAACATGGCAATGTAATCCTCTAGCCTTTTTTAGATGTATAGGGAAAACGAAGACTAAGATCTCCTCACTAGTGATTCTAGAGGAGATCTTCCTGGACCAGCTATGACACAATTGAGCCTCTCCCTTGATAGCTTCATCTAAATAAATACCATGAAGGTTTCATCATCATTCCCATTTTCTAAAACCTACAATCCTGATATTCCATAACATTCCATCTCTCTCTTAGATGTTATTTCAAACACTTGGAAATCATCTCTAATGCTTCCATCTCTTTGTGAGATGTTATTTCAAACACTTGGAAATCATCCCTAATTCCCCACATCTACTTATTGAGCCATGGCTCCTACCACCTTGTTCAAGATATTCTTCTAAGAAATTCTATGTTGGAACACTACTACATAAGGGAAGCATATGTGTTAGAGTGGGTTTTGATCATAATGTCTAGGAAATTCAAATTTTGTTTTAGTTATCTCTATGCAAAATCTAGTTTTTTTAGTTATCACTTAATTCAAGGGCATATGTGAGATATATTTATCAAAATCTAAAATTGAAGATTAATATAAATGTGTTTAAAATTTTATTATAAGAAAAATTTTCAAATTTTGGGATGGGAATTCATGCAATACATTCTTTTGCAAAAACTGTCTAGGACCATATGTCATATGTCTTTCTTTCTTTTTTCAGAGGAAAAAAGCATAACTTATTTATATAAGTAAATAAAATTTCATTTTGTATTCATGCAATATCTATCCATATCCATGTATTGGACACAAAAAGAAACCAACTCTCACATAAACAAAACATAAGTCTATACATCATTTGACGGGAGGGGTCCACACAAAAAAAATACAAATGGGAGTAGAGTTTACAAATTATGAGAATTCTAATTTAAAATCAAAACATATTTCCTAAATTACTATAACATCATTATAAACAAAATAACATCAACCTATAGAATATGAAGATAAAAAACATAGATGAAAAAGAGCCTATAATTATGCTTGTTTAGGTTGTCCATGAAAGGACTATGAAAGAACCTATAGTGTTCATCATTTAAGAAGGCCTCAATGTACAAAAGACCACATTCCAACTAAATTACTTTCTTTGAAAGACTTTCTACATCCCTATTTCACTCCCTCTCCCTCTAAATATGAGTGCACAAAAAATAAACTTAAGAAAGCTTTATCCTTTATAAATTGTCCAAAATTTGATTAAGTTGCCAACCCTAACATTGTTGAATATCATTGACCCAATTTATAACTAGCAAGGAATCACTTAACACTTAGAATTGATCCCAATCCTTATCACATGCAAAATCCATTAATGAGTGATGAGATAATAGCTCTTCCAAATATTTTGAACCCCTCCCAAGTCTCATATTGACTTTAAAATAGTGTTTATATGATAAATATATAACAAAGCTGCCACTACATGAGAAGTTTCCCTCTTGCTCAACCCTATAAAGGAACCCCATGGAAAGGATTTGTTAGTTTCCTCTAGAATCTTGATCCTATTAGAGGAAGGGATAGAAGGTTGTTGAAAATAAGAAAGAATGGGAAAAACTTCAATAGCCACTCATTCTAAGAAGTGCTAGTTATGAAAAGTTCCCTATTTCTTGATAGATAAACACCCCAATAGATAAGAAAAAGACAAAATGATGGTTAGATCCATCCCACAAGCATTTAAAATAGATAATTATAGATGTTTCTAAAACTCCCATAAAAATGCAAGTGACTAAAATTCAAAACACAAAAATAACATCTAGGATTGATTTCACCACAACTAGTCTCTTTGCCCTTGACTACCACCTTAGCCTCCAACTAGTTATTCATTTTTCCCAAAGTCCAAATACCTCAAAATATATATATATAATCTTCATAATTATGTTCAAAGTCATTGCTGATATATATAGCATCATCTTAATATTCATAATTATGTTCTTCATCATTAAGGCCCTGCTCATCATCAGTAGTTTCTTCTTCCTCATCACAATGATCACAATGATGACCATCATCATCAGTAATTTCTTCTTCCTCATCACAATCATGACCATCATCATCCCATGGCATTCCACATTCATGGCAAAATTCATGACCGCACCTGAAAATAAACAAAATTTAATATTAGGACATAAAAACCTATATAAAAAAATAAAAATCGTATGCACCTTCTTATTACATTATGATTAAATTCTTATAAACAAAAACTCTATTGCTCAGAAACCGTGTACCTGCAAACTATGTGCATACAACCTTGGTTGCGTTCAATCATATGTTTGCAGTTCGGACACCGCTTCCACTTATTCTTCTCTGCAAGCAAATTCAACTCTGCATTTACAGCGGCCAACTGAGGAGCATATTCTTGGCAAGACGTGTCTGTGTGCCAAGGAACCCTACACTCAATACAAAACAAGCGGGAGCATTTCTGACATTTTGTTGCTGTTGTTGTTGTTAGAGAAGAATGTGAAGGGGAAGAAAAGGGAGAAGGAACTTCTGGGAACTTATTTAATTCCGATAAAGCCATCAAAAACGAGCAATCAGGATATGGGCAATATACTTTCTCTGAATCTGCAATTTTTTCCTCTTCAAACTTTTTCATAAAAATCTCAAACCATTTAGGTGACAAAAATTTCTCACAGCCATACTTACTGACTTTGGAATCACAGTAGCGATGTGGGCATTTAGGCACAAAGCCATAATCGGACATCCTGGACTCAACGTATCGACCCATACAACGAAGACAATGTCTATGATGGCAAAACATATTTTCGTGCATCCAATTCACATTCACATCCTCAAAGCACATATTGCATTTCTCCTTCACGTCAGGGCCTCCAATTATTGTCACCTCCACTTGATCATCAGCAAGTCTAAAATTTATCTCAGCGCCTGAATTATCACTAACGTCACCACCGGTTATGCTACTGGTTTCGGGCTGGTCACTACCCACTGCTCGGAATGTTATAGCCATGTCGAAATTCTGCAATGCTGGTTCACGACTTGTGCGAAGGAAACTGAATTTACAAGTCGAAATCGAAATCAAAGATATATTTATAGCTTAGCATAGGTATATCACGCCCGCCGGCCGACTTAGAAGCCGCTTACGTTCATCATATATCCACCAACTTACCACGTTCTCCATGTTAATATGGTATTTTGGGGCCTTTCACACGCAGAGTAACAATTATGGTGTTATTTTCTCTTATCCTCATTTTTATCCGGAAATTTTATTGTTTTTCTTCCGAATTATTATTGTTTTTTTCTTCTCCCAACCGTTGTTTTTTATTTATTTTTAAACTTAACGTACTAGTTTTCAACACACGTTTCATTGATTTTCTTTTATTTATTTTTAAACTTAATGTACTAGTTTTAAACACACGTTTCATTGATTTACTTAAAGTTCAATAATATTACTCGTTTATTTATAATTATAAACTCCATCTGTTTGACTAATTAATAAATTTTCCCTAAATTTAGAATATTTTTAGTCAAATAAACATATACATCACTTAAGTCATACTGATGTTTATTGAAAATTTCTAAAAAGATTTGAGCATTGCATAACTTTAAGACACATCATTAGAAAAGTTTGGGAGAAAAAGGAAGAAGTCCTTTGTTGATTTGTTGATTTAAGAAAAGCGGGTTTCACTCACTCTGTTACTAGAGATAAACTTTGGGAGATAATGGAGGAACTTGGGGTTCCTAAACATTTTAGAGCACTTCTGCATAGGCTGTATGAAGAGGTGAAAGTCAAATTTAAAACTTGAGGAGTCATTTCTAAAAGTTTTAGAAGAGATATTGGGGTCAAGCAAGGTTGCCCACTATTTCCTACCATTTTTTGTTTATATATCCACAAGCTTGAGGAGTGGTTAAATTCTCAATGAGGTGATGGTATCTATTTGTGCAAGTTTGTTATAAGGTTTCTTTTGTATGCAGATGACCTTATTTTGATTGCTAAATCGGCTCTTGGTTTGCAAGAGCACTTACTATCCCTTGACCATTTTTGTAGAAGTGTGAGGATGCAAGTGGATATAAGCGAAATGAAAGTAGTCGTCTTTTCTAAGAAAAGAAAACATAAATAGCATAAGCTCTACTTTGAAAGAAAACATAAATAGCATAAGTTCTACTTTGAAGGCAACATTTTGGAAGAAGTTGCGGTTTACAAATACCTCGGAATTGACTTCAACAAAAATCTAAGCTGGAATGGTTGTAGAAAGAAAAGAACTTTGGGGGGTTGGAAAGCATTTTATGCTTTTCAAAACAGGTGTAGAGAGGTAGAGTTATGGGACTAGAAGACCACTCAAACTTTTTTTGGGCTTCTAGTGATTAAGGTGATTCTCTATGGTTGTGGACTGTGGGCTAGCATTACCTCCAACATGTAGTGGAGACAAATTGAGAAAATTCATAAGTGTCTCATTACAAACAAATTTAAGATTAAAAGTGAAGTTCCTTATGATATCTTTTTAAGTGAAACACGAACTGCTCCTATTGAAGCAATTGCTATGGTGCGAGTCATAAGGTATTAAAAAAAATTGAGCAAATGGAAGAGGGTAGATGGCCTAAGGTTGTCTTTAATGATAGATTGTACAAGAGCTAAAAAATTTGGATGCAACAAAATAACAAATGGTTTAGTAAATAGGTTATTTGCTTGAACGTGTGTCCCATAAACAACAAAGAGATAAAATCTTTTGTTATAGAAAAGTTCTAGAAACGTACTTGGGATAAGGAGATAGGAAGAAAGAAAAATGACTATATTTAAGTGTTTAATCCCACTCATAATCATCAACCAAATGCATACATAGAGGTCAATATCTCTTGGAGAGCCAAAATTCTTATTGCTCAATTAATGAATAATTCCCATCAACTGTGTTGTGAAATAGGGTGCTCGAAAAGGCCAAAGGATGTGTGGGAGGAAAGGGTATGCATTTTTTGTTCTTCCGGAAAAGTGGAAATATAAAAACATTTCATTTTAGAATGTGAGGCCTTCACAGGCAATAGGAAAAGTTATGTAGATACACTAGCAGCTAGTTCTTGGGATAATCTATTTAATGAGGGGTTTGTCGAGAATCTATGAGCATATATTGTGAAGCTTCAAGGAAAAGGGGCCGAATACATCAAGCAAATGAAGAAGCAATCTATCCCATAGTCTTTAGCCTTGTGGACATTAAAATAATTTCTTTCTTCTTGAAATATTCTCTATAAACAAGCTCTTATATTTTATGGTTCGTCCTACTAATACAATTGACGTGAAAACACTAGTGAGTGTGTGAGGGCCTAAACAATATCTCTCACATTTTTTTTCCTCAATATGCTAACCATGACATGGATCCCCACTATTACATTTCTACACGATGAGGGGATCTCTTGTACATTACTTGGTTAAGGTCATTTTTGTTTTCAATATCATGATCCAAAATGTGCTTAAGGTCTCATGGATGCTAAAGAGAATCGAGTGTTGTCCCAACATTCAAAAAACCCCAATTAGCTAAAAAAATTGTTGTTTTGTTTCCATATCTCCTGACATGGAAAAGAATGATATCTTCAAACCAGGGAATATGTTAGGAAACTAGCTCGCAAGAAAATAGAAAAGATAGATCAATGCCTTAGAAATAAGCCTCCTCGAGGGGGAAACCTCCTTTACATTACACAAACCAACAATTCTTGGATGATACAAATGACAAAACCTCCTTTCTATATATAGGAGTCTAAGGGGTCATAATATAATTAGAGCCGATATAACAATAATAATGTAAGGGCACAACAATAACAATAGTGGGTTTCTACGAGGCATAATAATAACAATATGGGGACTACATGGGAACAACAATATAATAAGGGGGTTGTACTAATAACAATAAGGGGTTACACTAGTAGTATAGGGATCTAACATGCCCCTCTCCTTCAAAAAGTGTTGTTCTCAATGCTTGAGTAGTTCTAGATGACTCTATATAAAATTCTCATCCCTCCATGTGGAATATTCAGTAGGTAAGTTCTTTCACTTGATGAGATACTCTGAAATTGATCGATTTCGTAGTTGTCGATTTCTTGTTTCTGTGGTTGCTTCAGGTCTTAATATGATTTTTCCTTCCTCATCAAATTTTGACAATATTATTTGAACTCGGATCTTCTGCAACTTTTGAATGAGTGGGCACACTTCTTCATCATTCTTCCATTCATCCCTTACTTCATTTATCCAATCTAGTTGGATAATAGAAATAACACAAAACAATGATTCCACATCCTCATCTTTTCTTGAGAGTGCATCTACAATAAAAATTTTCTTCCCTTTTTTGTAGATGATTTCAAAGTCATAACCCAACATTTTTGTGACCCATTTTTGTTGCTCTTAAGAGGATAATATTTTTTATAAAAATCATTTCACACTATCATGATCCGTTTTTACTTTGAAGTGTCGTCCCATTAGGTAGGGTCGCCATTTCTTAAGTGCATGTAGTATTGCCAAAATTTCCTTCTCATAAATAGATTTGTGTAAATACTTTCCTTTGATTGGACGATTTTTGAAAGCAATGGATCTTTCATCTTGAATTAAAACAACACAAATTCCATTTCTTAAAGCATCACATTCCACAATTAAGGTTCTTGTGAAGTCTGGTGTAGCTAAGACGAGTGCTTAGCACCTTTATTCCTTAAGATGTTCGAAGGCCTTTGTTGCTTATGGAGTCCATGAAAATGCATATTTTTCCAATAATGTTGTTAGAGGTGTTGTTATTCTCCCATAATTCTTAACAAACTTGCGATAATACCCTGTCAACTTGAGAAATCCTTGTTGATGCTATATGGATGTGGGGATTTTCCATTCCTTAATGGCTTTAATTTTGTTAGGGTCTACCTTAACACCTTCACGAGATACAATATGACCCAGATAATCCACGTCTTGTACTCCAAAGAAACATTTGGAGCTTTTTACATATAATTGTTTCTTCTCCAATAGTTTGAGCACCCTTTCAACATGTTGAATATAATCCTTCCAAGACTTGCTATAGATTATTATATCATCAAAAAATACTAACACAAATTTTCCAAGGAAGGGTTTGAAAATGGAATTCATCAAACTTTGAAATGTATAAGGTGCATTGGTAAGGCAAAAATGCATGACCAAAAATGAATAATGACCCTCATGAGCTCTAAATGTTGTTTTCATAATGTCTTCAATGTTCATTCTGATTTGATGATATCCTGAACAAAGATCCAACTTGGTGATGTAAATTGATCCATGCAATTCATCCAATAATTCATCAATGTCAATAGTTTCTTTAATAGTGAGCTTGTTGAGCTCCTTATAATGTGGACACATGCGCCATCGTCCATCCTTCTTGTGCACCAATACTACTGTAGTAGAGAAAGATCTTTGACTAGGTTGAATTATACTAGCCTCTAGCATTTTTGCAACCATACATTCAATTTCACTCTTTTGTGCATAGGGATATCTCTACGACCTGATGTTTGGAGGAACACTTACTGGAACCAAATGAATAGCATGATCACAGTCACGAATATGTGGAGGCCTTTGGGAGTTTTAAATACCTTGAATGCTTATCCACGAATTTTTGGATATCTGGAGAAATAGATGATTTCGCTGTGGGAACCTCTAGTGAAAATAATTTTGCAATTACGCCTCATTGTTCCTCCTTTAGAAGCTTTTTCATACTATTAGTGCTGATTGTCTTTTCCGGTTTCCATGCAATACCCCTTAATTCAACTTCCTTTCCTTCCACACAAAATTTCATAAAAAGTTCTTGAAAATTAAAAGTTATTGTACCTAGAGATTGTAGCCATTGGACTCCTAGTACAACATTAGCACCACCCATTGGAATGGAAAGAATTTGGCTATTCATTACATATTCCCCCATTGATAGCTTGATGTTATTGAAATTTCGAGAGAAATTTATGGTTCCTACTCTTGCAACCATCACTTGACACTTTGGTGATGGGTATAGGAAGCTGTTAAATTCCTTCGCTATCTTACAATTAATAAAATTATTGGTACTACCTAAATCAATCAACACTATTACCTTTTTCTTCTTGATATGTCCTTCTATCTTGATATTTTGAGGAGTGGTGATCCCGGACAATGCATTAGAAGATATGGTTGGATTCATTTCTTATTTCTTGATGTGATCTTTCACTTCTTGAACCTTTTTCTTCTTAATATGTCCTTCTATCTAGAGAGTTTGAGGAGCGGTAATTCTTGCGAATGCTTTACAAGATATGGTCAGATTCATTTCTTCTTTCTATAGGGTTGGTTCTTGGTGTATATCCTCTTCTTTTGATGTTTCTTGATCCATTTCTTCCTCCTCTTTACAATCTATGTAAAATAATTTCTTCTTAGCACAGTTATGACCTTTAGTTTATTTGGTATCACAAATGTAACAAAGCTCTCTTTCTCTTTTTTCTTCAAATTGTTGTGGTGTAAACCTTGTAGGTTATGGGAGGCTAGGAGAAAAAAAACTTCCATATTTATAGCTGTGAGTGGTGGGCTTCCTTGTTTCCATAATTTTGCTTTCAATTTTTCTAGCCAACCTGAATGCCTTCTCCAATGAATCAGGTTCCCAAAGATGAACCTCATGTTGAATGTTATCCTTTAAAGTCCCTACAAAGAAATCAATCCTTTGCTTCTCTCGAATATCATTTACCATTATATTCAATTTTTGAAAGTCCTCAATGTGCTCTGCCATTGAACCCTTTTGTTTGAGATTTATCAATTAGCTAAAGAAGGTGTTTCTCTTTGTGTCCTCACAATGTGCTATCATTTCCTCCATGAAAATTAACCACGTAATAAGTGGTTTACAAGAGCAAAGCCCTGTATACCATAAGTAGATTTCTGTAAATACTTTCCTTTGATTGGACGACCTTTGAAAGCAATGGGTCTTTCATCTTTAATTAAAACAACACCAATTCCATTTCCTAAAGCATCACATTCCACAATAAAGGTTTCTATGAAGTCTATTGTAGCTAAGACTAGTCCTTGGCACCTTTCCTCCTTAAGATGTTCGAAGGCCTTTGTTGCTTATGGAGTCCATGAAAATGCATCTTTCTCCAATAATGTTGTTAGAGGTGTTTTTATTCTCCCATAATTCTTAACAAACTTGCAATAATACCGTGTCAACTTGAGAAATCCTCGTTGATGCTTTATGGATGTGGGGATTTTCCATTCCTTAATGGCTTTAATTTTGTTAAGGTCTACCTTAACACCTTCATGAGATACAATATGACCCAGATATTCCACCTCTTGTACTCCAAAGAAATATTTGGAGCCTTTTGCATATAATTGTTTCTCCTATAATATTTTGAGCACCCAGTCAACATGTTAAACATGATCCTTCCAAGACTTGCCGTAATTCAACACTTTCCCTATAGTAGGAGAAGACCTTGGTGGGTTTAATTACTACTCCTTGAAGCCTTGGTTGGACAAATTCTCTAGAATTCTGGTAAAAAATGTGGGTTAAGTTACTATGTTATATACCTAGGGGGTATAATATGGGGTACAAAGGGAGGTACCCAAGGGAATAATGTAATAATGGGATGGGCCATAGTAATAAATAAGGTGGTTAACCCGTGTCACAAACCATATTCCTGTTCATACAATATTCCTTGACAACTCTCAATGTGGAGTCTCTAGCCTCTATATAGGCCTCCTACATACAATACCATGGGCCATTACCATGGTTCCCTCAATACCATCTATCTAATACCATGGGCCCATTACATTATTACTAACTACTTATGGTCCCTTACATGATATAGGTTAACCACCTTATTTATTACTATGGCCCATCCCATTATTACATTATTCCCTTGGGTAACTCCCTTTGTATCCCACATTATCCCCCCTAGGTATATAACATACTAGTCCTCGAAGCCTTGGTTGAACAAATTATTTAGAAACTCTTGAAGGCTTTGATAGAGACCAACCTGATGATGGTTTTGTGATGTCTGACTGTAAGGTGGAATCACTATTTGATGAGTTGATGTGGATGGCCTCTAGAATCCCTCGATGGTTTTTGATTGATGTGTTCTATGATATCCCACGTTCATGTTTTCATATGGCATGGGGGTGAATGACTAAATATAGATTTGGCTCAACTATTCTACAATCGGGTGGAATGTGGAAGTCCCATCTCAAGTTTGGATTTTGAATCATAAATATGAGGTTATTTCTCGTTGTATTTATATGAGTATTATACTGATTATATGTTGTTTATATGGTTGTGATTTGATTGGTATTTTTTTTGTTATTATGCTAGCGATATATGTGTTTTATGACAATAGCTATGTACAACTCTCATCATGTTCTTACATGTAAATGAATGATCAATGTATCTATGACCTAATGGATGAAATTCCATTTAATATGTTGAGGTATCACTGTCTCTTAGTGATTCTTAACGAAGTATGAGACCCCTAAACTCATATCAATTATTTACACATATAGATTACATATTCATGATATATTTGACGAAATTCTTTTTTTGGCTAGTAGGGGTCCAGTCAAGGTCATGTTCAAGCGATTGAATTTATGTTGTCATTTCCTTGTTATTTTACTATTTTGAAGATGTGAGTAAATTTTCGGCAGTGGCTTGGGCTCTAGGCATGAAAAAGTGGCTTAAATCCCTCGGACACTGACACAAAATTGACAAAAAGAATTTGTGGACACTAGCTTGTAGGCCTGTCAGAGCATCAAGAGTTTGTTGGACACTTTCATGCAAGGAAATGTGGAAGCCTAGCACATTTATTTATGAAAATAAAGGAAATTAGGAGAAAAGGAATTTGGTCGGTAGAGTTACTAGTCTTGGAATCCCTAGTTGGACAAATGATATGAAAGCTCGGTAAAAGATGTGTGTTGAGTTACTACTCCTCAAAGCCTTGGTTGGAAAAACACTCTAGAAGGCTTGGATAGAGACCAATCTATTGATGGTTTTGTGATGTTTGACCATGAGGTGGAATCAATGTTTGATTGAGGTGGATAACATCTCGAAGCCCTCGATAGTTTTTGATTGATGTGTTCTATAAGATCCCACATTCATGCTTAGAATATGGCACGAGGGTTAATGGCTAAAGAAAGATTTGGCTCAACCATTCTACAGTCAGGTGGAACGTGGAAGTACCATCTTGGGTTTGGATTTTGCATCATCAATATGAGGGTATTTCTCGTATTTCTATGAGTATTACACTAGATTATATGTGGTTTATATAGATGTGATTTCATTGGTAATTCTGTTTCTATAATGCTAGTTTTATATGTGTTTTGTGACAATAGCTATGCATGACTCCCATCATGTTTTTACTTGTAAATGAATAATCAATGTACCTATGACCTTATGGATGAAACATAAGCTAATATGTTGAGGAATCAATGTCTCGTAGCGATTCTTAGCTATATATGAGACCCCTATGCTCATATTTGTTATTTACACCTGTAGATTACATATTCATGCTATGTTTGATGAAATGCCTATCATGGCTAGTAAGGGTCTAGTCAAGGTCTCATTCAAGTGATTGCAATTATACTGACATTTCCCTGTTATTTCACTGCTCTGAATATGTGACTCAATTATGGGCAGTGACCTGGGCTATGGGCCTTTAAAAGTGGCTCAAATCCTGGGGACAAGAGAACAAAATTGATAAAAAGAGTCATTGGATGCTGGCTTATAGGCCTGTAAGAGTGTCCATAGGTCTGTGGAAACTGGCATACCCATAGCATGAGAGCGTCGACGGGTCAAGTAGTCAAAAATGTTAGTGGGACCCAGGGGCTAGTTGACAAAAAGGTTGGGTTGGTTGCTAAGGGTTCTAATGATGATGTTCAATGTCTGTATGGCGTGTTTCCATCAGTTCCACTTCCTTAACATGATTAAGGAGGTTGAATCATATAGTGGCCTCTCATCAAATGTGTACCCCAGCTAGATGGTTTCTTGGGTAGATGTGGGAAGAGGGTGTTACAAAGTGATATCATAACATTGTTCACACCTCAAACTAGATGGGTTGTGTGTTGGTCATGCATTCATGTCAATTTCCTGTGTGTCTCTTACACTTCCATTCCATGTGCTTTTTGCATTTGCATAACGTTGATATGTCATGATGAGTAACTTGATGTTGTTATTGTGGAGTGAATCGTCATGAGTGTATAACTGGTTACATGTTGTTATATGTCTCTTGGTTACATTCTTGTATGTTTGGTTACGTGTATCATTCTTGTAGGTTTTGTTTCAAGTATCATTTGTTTTTGCTTGATTACATGTGTTTATGCATGCGTGTGGTTGTTTATAAATTACTTATGGATGTTAATGTTTGCATGTGGTCAAGTGTACAATGATGTAGTGGTTGTTTTCATGCATGAGTTTGTGGTATGTGTTGTTGATAAGGTCATGCATTGATGATTCGACCCTAGCTAGAATGATCGGTGCATGGTTATATACTTAAATGTTATGTTTCTATATGCTTCCATAATTATGTTATACATGTATCACACTAATCTTGCAGACAACATATCCTCCCCAAGGTATACTAAGGTATGTTGGCTTATTGTGATTTGGTTTAGCTGACATAATATACCTTGCAGGAAGAAATATCAAATGGCTAGCAAGATGGTAGACTACAAATATTCTCCCTATGAATTAGAAGAGTAGTATGGTGTTGGGAACTCTTCTGACTTGGAAAATACACTAAGAAGCTTAAAGGAAGAAATAAAGAGTTGTAAGGTAGATAATGACCAAATTATATAGGCATGAGAGAAGCTAGTAGATGTAAATGCAGTGATACTTCAGTGCTTTTCATATTTGCAGCTAGAGGGACCACTTGGGATCAACCATGAGCAGGAGGAAAACAATAATGGGGCATATGGTACTAGGTCACATGGTGGTCATATGTCAAATGGTGGTGACACAGTTAGAGATGGCAGATCGTTGAACACTCTAGATAGGATAGGGGAGAAATAAACATACCATTCTAGTTATGGCTATGAAAATCACAATGATTGATATCATTATCACCCTTATAGGAGGAGCTATAAGGGGTATTTTCCACGTGATTCTAAGAAATAAAAGCCACCTACATTTGATGGAGATGTGAATAAATCATAGGATGCAGAGGCATGGTTGCTTGGTATGAATAAGTTATTCAAGTTACATGATTATTCAAATAACATGAAAGCCAAAGTTGCTGCATTTAGTCTCAAAGGTAAAGCATACATTTGGTGGGAAGATGTGAGAAATTTCAAAGGTATACATGAGGAAGAATTGACTTGGAGTGAGTTTGAACGACTATTCAAGAATAAGTATTTGTCAGGGATATACTTTGATGACAGGGAAATATCATTCTATGAGCTAAAGATGGGATCTATGACAGATGATGCGTACACTAGCAAGTTCTTGGAGCTACTAAGGTATGTGCCTTACCTCAAGGAGGAGAAGGCCAAGATTCAGAGTTTTACTAGTGGGTTACCAATGGAATTCATAGATAGGATTGGGTTTGATGAGCATAGATCATTGGAGGAGGAAATTCGAAAACTAGAGCATTGCTATGAAAAATCGAAGCGCAAGTCCAAGACTAAACTAGAATGGAAAGGTAATTCCTAGAACAAAGTAAAATGGGACAAGAAGAGAGTAAGACCACATGATTTAGGTGATAAAGAGAATGTTGCACCACCTAAGAGGTTCGATGCATCAAATAGAGGACATGGACATCGATCTTAGGAGAAGAATAAAGATGTAGGATGGAATCCTGTAGAGTGTTGTACTTGTGGAAAAGATCATCATAGGAGGATTGTCCACAAAATCAGGGTAGTAGGCCTCAGATATATAGTGTCCAGGATGCACAGAATTTTGGGGATGTTGTTTAGAGAGTTCCTCGTATTTATGCAACATTGGATAACAAACAAGCATACCATCATGCATTTATCATTAAGATGGACAATATGATTTATGATCAATTTAATTCTATTTTGATTGACCCTAGATCTAATATGTCTATGTTAGTCGTGACTTGGTCGATAAGTGTGGTATGAGTAAGGAATTGCATGCAAAATCTTCATTAGTGCAGTTGGATACATGTATAAAGAAGCAAGTGCATCATTGGATAATATTTTGTGTGTTTGACTTGAATGGTATGCCTATCACAACACATTTGAATGTATTACCATTGGGATCATACAATATGTTGTTGGGAATTCATTGGTTGTACCTTGATAGAACCAAGGTAGATTGTTATGCCAAAGGTATTTAATTCTTTGATGACAACGGGGAACCAAGAGTCTTACAGGGTAAGAAGAAATCCACATCAGCTAGGATGGTAACAATTATGAAAGAAAAGAGTAGTTGTAGGAAAAGGCATTTGTTTTTTCAGTGCGCATTTCTAGTGACAAAGGTAAGGAAGTTGAGGATACAGATGTGTTGAGTAGGTACCCAATTTTACAATAGTTCAAGGATGTGTTTTCTAAGCATATTACAGAGTTTACATCTTGCATGGAGGTAGACTTTTCTATTGAGTTGGTGCCAGGGGTAGCTTTGACATCGAAAGCACCTTACAGGATGAGCACACCTGAGTTGGTCGAATTGAAGCTAGAGTTGAAGGAAATGTTGGACAAGGGATAAATTAGGCCAAGTGTATCACTATGAGGTGCACTGGTACTGGTTGTGAAGAAGAAAGATGGTACTCATAGATTATGCATTTACTATAAGTAGCTGAACAAAGTGACCATCAAGAACAAGTATCCATTGCTGAGGATTGATGACTTGTTCGATCAGTTGAAGGGAGAAACAATGGTCTCAAAGATTGATCAGAGATCTGGATATCATTAGGTACACATCAAAGAGGAGGACATTTACAAGACAACTTTCTAGATCAGGTATGGGCATTATGAGTTTGTTGTAGTTCCATTTAGCTTAACGAATGCTCCAACTACCTTTATATGCTTGATGAATAGTGTGTTGCATATGTACTTAGATAAATTTATTATTGTGTTCATTGATGACATATTGGCATATTCTAAAAGTGAGGAAGAGCATGCCAAGCATTTAGTAGCAATGTTGAGGCTATTGAGAGAGCATCAGTTGTATGCTAAGCTCAACAACTGTAATTTCTTTCAGACTGGGGTACATTAATTGGGACATGCTGTCTCCAAGGAGGGAATTACAGTAGATTCAGAAAAGATAAGGGTCATCATGGAGTGGGTAGCTCCTAAGAATGTGGACGAGGTGAGATATTTCATGGGATTGGGAGGCTATTATAGGAGGTTCATCAAGAATTTCTCATTGATTTCTTATCATATCGCATCATTCCATAGGAAAGGTAAGAAGTTTGAATGGAGAGGGGAGTGTGCAACTAATTTTGAGAAGCTCAAGCAGTTGCTGACACATGCACCAATGTTAAAGATTGTAGATTCGGATAAAGAGTTTGTAGTATGCACAAATGATTTCAAGAAAGTATTTGGTTGAGTCCTTATGTTGGATGGACAAGTGGTATGTTATGAGTCGCGAAAAATGAATGAGCGCGCACAAAAGTACCCCACACATGATCCTGAGTTGGCAGCAACTATATATGTGTTGAATATGTGGAGATACTATCTTTTGAGTAGGAGGTTTATATTGATGAGTTACCACAGTGGTTTGTAGTATCTATTTGACTAACAAAATCTGAATGATAGGGAGGCTCAATGGTTGGATATGATCAGTGAGTTTGATTTTGAGATTAGATACATCAAAGTCAAAGAGAAAAAGGTGGATGATGCTCTTAGCAGGCAGTTATAGGTAAATCACTTAGCATCTATGAGCTCATATAGGACATACTTATAGGATAGGATCTTGCAGGCAGGTCAACATGATGTCAAATATATGGAGATTATGCATAGGTTGCAGCAGAGTACAGGTTCAGGTACATGTATAAGTGACAATACATGTAAAGGTATATGTATAAGTATAGGTACACGTATAGGTGCAGGTGCACATGATGTGCACTATTTCCTTACAATAGGTAGATTGGTCTGATTCAGAGACTAGATATATGTGACAGATAGTAGTGAGATCAAGAAGGTGATCTTGAGAAAGTTTCATGTGAAACCATATTAGGGTCACCTAAGTTATCAAAAGACACTAACAAAAATGAAGAAATTTTATTATTGGCTTAACCTAAAGATGGATGTAATAGAGTTTGTGGCTAGGTGTTTTGGTTGTCAGCATGTGAAGGCAGAGTGTAAACATCTAGATGGACTACTGAAACTAATCACAAATCCAGAGTGGAAATAGGAAGTCATTTCCATGGACTTCATCATAAGATTTCTGAGGAGAGTAAAAAAACATGACTCCATCATGGTCATTGTGGACAGGTTGACAAAGGTTGCACATTTAATTCTAGTGAAGTCTATATTCTTAGTTAGAAATGTAGCACAGGTATTCAGTAGAGATATAGCTAGATTGCATGGTGTTCCGAAGGAGATTGTGTCATATAGGGATGAAAATTTTATTTCCAAGTTTTCAAAGGAGTTATTTGCAGGTTTGGGCATAGAGTAAGCCTTTAGTACAACTTATCATTCATATATAGATGGACATACAAAGAGGATCAATAGGATATTAGAAGACATGTTGAGGATGTATGTGATGCATCAACAACGAAAGTGGGAAGAGAACCTTCCAATGGTAGAGTTTTCTTACAACAATGGGTACTAGAAATATTTGAAGAGGAGTTTGATTGAGGCATTGTATAGGTGGATTTGCAATACTCCTATCAGTTGGAGTGATCCAGTTAATAGGGTGTTGATTGGACCAAACATGTTGGTAGACATGGAACTGGAAATGCAGGTAATCAAGAAAAATTTAAAGGCAACACAAGATAGGTAGAAGAGCTATGTAGATCGAAACAGTTGTTCAAGGAGTTCTAGGTTGGGGAACAAGTGTACCTGCACATCAAATTGGAGAAGATCTCCTTACAGATTGGATCCTGTGCCAAGCTAGCACCATGATTTTGTGGACCCTTCAACACCATTGAGAGGATTGGGCCAGTAGCCTATCAACTTGCATTTCCTCTAACAGTGCAATTCCATGATGTTTTCCATATGTCATTTCTTAAGAAGTATGTTAAAGATGTTGATCATGTGATTGATTGGTCTGTATTGCAGGTGGAACTAGATGGAGAATATCATCTAGAGCCTCAGTGTATATTGCAGAAAAAGATGCCCATGCTCTGGAACTGAGCAACTGAGCAAGTTAAGGTGCAATGGAATCACTTTGGGCATGATGAAGCTACATGGGAGATGGCAGATTAGATGTGGGTTATGTATCCTTCCTCGTTTTCTAGTTGAGGCAAAGAATTTTGGCATGGTGTTTTGGTATGGTGTTTTGGTATATGTCTTCGTATATGCTCTGGTATATGTTTGGCGATTTTGGTATATGTACATATGTATATGGATGTAAATTCCATGAGGAGATATGTTATAAAGCTTCAATAAGTGGTATGGGTGGCATGTCACTATGATGTTACATGGGAGATGGCGGATCAGATGCGAGCTATGTATCCGTCCTTGTTTTCCAGTTGAGGCAAAGAAGTTTTTGTATGGTGTTTTGGTATATGTCTTGGTGTATGTTTTGGTATATGTTTGGTTCTTTTGGTATATCTAGATATGTGTATGGATGTATATTCCACCATGATCTCTGTTATAAATCTTCAATAAGAGGTATGGGTGGTATGTCATTATGATGTTATGTTGTTATGTTTTCATGTTGGTTTACTTCTTAGCTGGTTGATCATTGAAAATAATGCAACGAGCTATGTTATAAAGCTCCATCGACATTATTTTTTTCTTACAAATTGTTTGTGGTTATAGGTGTCATTGAACACCAAGGATGGTGTTCCCCCAAGGGGGAGGGTTCTATACAACCCTAGTTAAAATTTGATGTAAAAAAGTTAATAAAGGAAAAATAATAACTACGGTTAATGGGACACCCATTCCAAGCTAAATTTTGGGAAACATCCTAGTGATGGGGATCACTTGTGATTGTTTAATCGCTAAGAAAATCGGTAAAGGAAATGGATAAGGCTTTGGAAAGGAAAAGTGGCACTTTTGGCACATTTATTTATGAAAATAAAGAAAATTAGGAGAAAAGTAAGGTGAAAGTTCACAGGTTGCATGTGACAAGGAAAATGAAGGAAAGTATTGGAAAATGAAGAAAATAGAGGCCTCATTAATAAAAATTCTTTTGAGAATCAGTTGGCAATGTTTTGTTAGTTCAATTTTGGAGTTCTCTCATTATTCTCTCTCTCTCTCTCTCTCTCATATTCTTGGAGACTTAGAGTTTTCTTGGAGAACTCTTGGAGGGTGTGGCATAATTGGATTGTTGGAGCAAGAAGGAAAAGGAAGAGAAGGAAAGTGTAAGAGGACATCATGATCAATAACTACATCAGATTTTGATTGCAGGTACTGAGTTGCATGTATGTTTTCCTCACTAGTTTTGGAATGCATTACATATGCATGTGGTTTGTTGATTATGATTGGTCATGGTCATGGAGGATGGCCATGATTGATAGCCAATTTCCTAGCCTTTCCATTTCCTAGATAGGCATGGTAATTGTGGATTCATTTTCCTTGTTTTATTTTCATTAGTTTTCATGTTTCCTTATCTTGGGTTGAGTTATTAATCATATAAGCCCTTGTTGGACAATGCTTTGGAAGATCTATAAAGACTTGAGTTGAGTTACTAATCTTGGAATCCTTGGTTGGAAAAATGCTTTGGAAGCCCTTGGTGGGTTAAGTTACTAGTCCTGCAAGCCCTAGTTGGAGAAACGCTCTAGAAGCCCAGTAAAGTTGTGGGTTAAGTTACTAGTGCTATAAGCCTTGGTTAGAAAAATTCTCTGGAAGCCTAGAAAGGCTTGGATCGAGACCAATCTGATGATGGTTTTGTGATGTCTGACCATGAGGTGGAATCATGGTTTGATGGGTTGAGGTGGATGGCCTCTAGAAGCCCTTGATGGTTTTTTATTGATGTATTATATGAGATCCCACATTCATGTTTATAATATTGTAGGGGGGGTGAATGCCTGAAGATACATTTGGCTCAGCCATTCTATGGTAAGGTGGAACATGGAAGTCTCATCCCGGGTTTGGATTTTGCATCAGAAATATGAGGTCATTTCTGCTTGTATTTCTATGAGTATTATATTGGATTATATGTAGTTTGTATGGCTATGATTTCATTGGTATTTATGTTGCTATTATCTTGGTTATATATGTGTTTTATGACAATAGCTACGTATGTCTCCCATCATGCTTTCACTTGTAAATGAATTATCAATGTATATATGACTTAATGGATGAAATGGAATTTAATATGTTGATGCATCAATGTCTCTTAGCGATTCTTAGGTAAGTAAGAGACCCCTATGCTAAGATATGTTATTTACAATTGTAGATTACATATTCTTGATATGTTTGATGAAATTCTTGTCATAGTAGAGGTGCAGTCGAGGTCTCATTGAAGTGATTGCATTTATATTGTCATTTCCTTGTTATTTTATTGTTATGAAGATGTGACTCAATTCTCAGAAGTAACCTGGCCTTTGGGCATAAAAAAGGGGCTCAAATCTCGAGGACACTAACATAGCAATCACAAAAAGAGTCCATAGATGTTGGCTCGCATCCCCGTGATAACATATAGAGGTCCCTTAATGCTAGCATGCCCATTACATGAGAGTGTCTAGAGATCAAGTAGTCCAAAATGTGAGTGGGACCGAGGGGCTGATTGGAAGAAACATTGGGTTGGTTCTTGAGGGTCCTAATGTTGATGTTGGATGTCTAAATGGTATGTTTCTCTCAGTTCCACTTCGTTAACGTGACTTAGGAGTTTGAATCTGATGCAATAGCATGAGACTTGGAGGGAAAATATTCAAACTTATTCCAAAAGTCCAAAAAAATCTATAGGCAAATGAGTGGGGTCCTTTAGCCAACAATTTCCATGCTTTTCTAGTTTAAGATAGGGATAGAACTAGGAATAAAAGAATTATGTAATAATCGCTCATGGATAAGTAATAATAAGTTTTATGCATGAATACTTTTGTTGAGTATGGAGCATGATTGTTTAGAGGTCTTTGTTTTATTCGGATATATACTCGAGGAAGTTTGTACACCCCTCCATGCGGGGGGGTTTGTCCCCCCCATGAGGATCTGTGGGGGCTAATCCCCTATGGCTAGGGGGTCCAGGGTGATCAGTTCCCCACCGGGGGTTCGGGGGCAGCGCTCCCGAAGCTAAAAAAAAGTGTAAAATTGTCTTGCAAAAGTATAGTAATTTCTAGTCAATCTGGGCTTTTCATTAGGCAAGTGATCTGACAATAGAAATTATGTTTAGTTTAGGGTTTTTTGACCTAGAAGGAAACCCCTCCCCTTTTATGAGGGTATTGTATTGATTCTGTGTAATAAATGTGTATTCTGTGAGCGAGAAGTAGAGAGGTGAGACTGTGAGAGAAAACATAGGATATTACAGCGGATCTGTTGTAGGTTGTGTCTCTTCATTTTGCTGGATAATAGAAAGGAAGGACTAGCTATTCGGGGTGGAAGTAGCCCAAATTGGGTGAACCGCGTATATCTGTGTCTGTCTTGATTTATGTGTTTTTTGTTTTTATATTTCTACAATATTTTATGTGTTCCATTGCTCTGTAATATATAATTTTGTAACAAGTGGTATTAGAGTCGAAGGTCTATTTGGCTGATAAACACGCAAGAAAGAAGCGTTCCTCGTTTGAGTGGGAGTAATGGCAGAAGATGGTAAGTTTAGGGTCGAGAAATTTAATGGCCAAAACTTCTTTCTATGGAAGATGCAGATGGAAGATTATCTGTATTAGAAAGATCTATACCTACCATTGGGAAGAAAAATAAATATGCCGACAGGTATGACAGATGAAGAATGGAGCCTTCTCGATAGAAAGGCACTCGAAATAGTACGGTTGTGCCTCGCAGCATCGGTCACCTTCAACATTTCGAAGGAAACAACGACAGAGGGTTTGATTAACGCGTTGGAGAAACTATATGAAAAACCCTCGACATCAAACAAGGTATTTCTTATGAAACGATTATTTAATATGAAGATGTCGGAAGGTGGATTTGTTGCAGACCATTTAAATGATTTTAATACTATTACAAGTCAGTTATGTTCTGTAGGGGTAAAATTTGATGATGAAGTTAGAGCTTTGTTATTCTTGTGCTCATTACCAGAAATTTGGAATGGCTTAGTAATGGCCATTAGTAACTCTGTTTCTAGATCTAGTACTTTAAAGTTTGATGATGTTGTCGGTGCTATCCTTAGCGAGGAAATGTAATGGAAAAGCTTCGGTGAGACATTGGGTAATGCTTTGAGTGCAGAGTCTAGGGGAAGAAAAATGGAAAGAGGAAAGAGCTTAGGATATCGCAGTAAATCAAGGAAAGGCAGATCCAAGTCTAGATCGGGAATAGTGTGCTGGAAATGTGGAAAGAAAGGACACCTAAAGAACGACTGTAGATCTCAGAAGGGAAAAGAAGGAGATGCACAACAAGAAAAAAATCATGAAGAAAATGTGACAAGTGAGGTGTTACAAGATGCTTTGATTCTTTCTTTCAAAAATATTACTGATTCCTGGGTGGTAGATTCAGGGGCATCATTCCATGCACACCTGATAAGGAATACTTTCATGACTATGTTTAAGGAGATTTTGGACAAGTCCATCTGGGTGATGATAAACACTGTAAAATTGTTGGAATGGGTAAGGTTCTTGTAAAACAGCAGAATGGAAAGCAATGGCTACTAAAGGAGGTAAGGCATGTTCTAGATCTAAAGAAAAATCTAATTTCAATAGGGTAGTTAGGTGGTGAAGGTTGTGTGACAACTTTCACAGATAAAGCTTGAAAGGTCACCAAAGGAGCCCTGGTAATAGAAAAAGGCGAAAAGGTTGGTACATTGCATTTATGCAATGGTATTTCTAACTCTGTTAATTCTTTAACTTCCAAAGCAGCAGATGCAACATTATGGCATCATAAGCTCAGACACATGAGTGAAAAGGGGATGAAGATTCTTCACTCAGGGAATTTGTTTCCGAGTTTGAAGAGTGTTGATTTGGACTTCTGTGAGAATTGCATTTATGGAAAACAAAAGAGAGTCACATTTCTCAGAGTTGGGGAAGAAAAGAAGAGCGAAAAATTAGAGCTTGTGCATACAGATGTACATGGACCTGCTCAGGTATCACCTCTCAGTGGCTCTCATTATTATGTTACCTTTATTGATGATGCAACTAGAAAAACTTGGATTTATTGTATTAAGAATAAATCTGATGTATTTGATACTTTCAAGAAATGGAAAGATTTGGTTGAGATTGAGACATAAAATAAATTGAAGTGTCTTAGATGAGACAGTGGAGGTGAATATTGCAGCAAAGAGTTTGATAGGTACTATTTAGAGCATGGAATTCACAGAGAGAAGACAGTTCCAAGAACACCACAAGGAAATGGTGTGTCAGAAAGGATGAATATAACAATCATGGAATGTGCAAGGTGCACGAGATTGCATGCAGGATTGCCTTTACACTTTTGGGCAGATGTTGTAGATATTACTCTTTATCTAATAAATAGAGGGCCTTCAAGTTCCTTGGATGGTGGTGTTCCAGAGGAAGAATGGACAGGTAAAAAGGTAAACTACTCTTTTTTAAAGCCTTTTGGTTGTGAGGCCTTTGTCCATATTAATAAAGAAAATAGAACAAAGCTTTAGGAAAAGTCAAAGAAATGTACCTTTATTGGATATGGAGTTAATGATTTTGGTTATCACTTATATGATTACGAAAATCACAAAATCATTAGGCGCAGAGATGTAATATTCAATGAAAAAGTCTGGTATAAGAATAAGTTGCAGGAAAAGAAACAAGAAAAAGAAAACAAGGAATACGCAGTTCTTGATGAAATCACTGAAAAAGTAAAGGTGCCTGAAAATAATAATAATCAACAACCACAACAACAAAAACCACCACAACAACAAAAGGCACCCAAAACACCTGAAAGTGGTGTTAAAAGATCTACCAGGATAAGTATACCCCCTGAACGATACTCTCCTTCATTATATTATTTATTGTTGACTGATTTTAGTGAACTCGAATGCTATGAAGAAGCAATGTAGGTTGAAAGTAGGAAGAAGTGGGAGGTAGCCATTGAAGAAGAGATGGAATCGTTAATCATAACCAGACTTGGGACTTAGTCAGGTTTCCTGCAGGAAAAACTACATTGAAGAATAAATGGGTTTATAGGCTAAAGGAAGAAGATGGAGGAAAACTGAGGTACAAAGCTAGACTTGTGGTGAAGGGGTTTGCACAGAAGAAAGGTATTGATTTTGATGAAATATTTTCTCCTGTTGTTAAAATGACTTCAATCAGAACTATTTTGAGTCTTGTAGCAGTTGAAGATTTGCATCTTGAGCAGTTAGATGTAAAGACAACTCTTTCTCCATGGGGATTTGGAGGAAGAGATATATATGTAGCAACCACAAGGATATGAGGTGAAAGGGAAGGAGAAACTAGTGTGCAGGTTGAAGACGAGCTTGTATGGCTTAAAACAAGCTCCAAGGTAGTGGTATCTAAAATTTGACAAGTTTATATCTAAACAAGGTTATACTAGATGTCACTCTCATCATTGTGTTTATTTGAAAAAGAAAAATGATGGCAGCTATATTATATTCTTATTGTATGTAGATTAAATACTTGTTGCAGGGTCTAACATGCAGGAAATAAATGTGCTCAAAAGAAAATTGGAAATTCATTTGCAATGAAGGATTTGGGAGTTGCAAAACAAATCCTTGGTATGACAATCACTAGAGATAGGAAAAATCACAAATTAACATTGTCTTTGAATGAGTACATACAAAAGGTGTTGAAAAGATTTAATATGCACAATGCAAAACCAGTTAGTACACCCTTTGCTAGCCATTTCAAACTTAGTAAGGAAATGCGTCCGAAGACCCACGAAGACATGAATTATATGTCTAAAGTTCCATATGCATCAGCAGTTGGAAGCTTAATGTATGCAATGGTCTACACAAGGCCCGATATTGCACATGCAGTGGGAGTTATAAGTAGGTACATGAAAAATCCAGGAAAGGAACATTGGATGGCAGTGAAATGAATTCATATATATTTGAGAGGTACCACAAATTAAGCATTATGCTTTAGTGGTTTAAACATTTCTCTACAGGGATATGTTAATGCAGATATGACTGGTTGCAGAGATAACAGGAGGAGCACTATAGGATATGTATTTACTGTTGGTGGAATAACTTTCATTTGGGTTTCAAAAATCCAAAGTGTTGTTTCACTTTCAACAGAAGCAGAGTATGTTGCTGCTACAAAAGTTAGTAAAGAAATGATTTGGTTATAAATGTTTATGGGTGAATTGGGTAAGGAGCATGATATGGGCACATTATACAGTGATAGCCAACGTGCCATTCGTCTTGCAAATAACTCAACATTTCATTCCAGGACTAAACACATATAGCTCAAGTACCATCTCATACGATCAATGTTGGAAGATGGAGAGTTGAAGCTGGAAAAGATACACACTAGCCAGAATCCTGCAGATATACTAACAAAAGTTGTAACCAGGGAGAAACTGAGAATATGCTCAGCTTCAATTGGTCTTCAAGGATGACGATGAAGATGAGAAATAGCCAGGTCCAAGGAGGAGTCATTGTCCAGCAAATAAAGCAGTGGTGGAGTTGCTACAATCATTCTCCACGTGGGAGATTGTTGAGTATGGAGCATGACTGTTTAGAGGTCTTTGGTTTAGCTGGATGTATACCCCGAGAAGTTTGTACACCCCTCCACGAGGAGGGGCACGGGGGCGTTGATCCCCCCTAGCTGGGGGGTCCGGGGGCCAGCAGTTCCTTAGCGGGGTTTCAGGGGTTCGGGGGCAGCGCTCCCACAGCTAAAAACAGATGTAAAATTGCCTTGTAAAAGTATAGTAATTTCTAGTCAATTTGGGCCATTCATTAGGCGAATGATCTGATAGTAGAACTTATGTTTAGTTTAGTGTTTTTTTCCCTAGTTGGAAACCCCTCTTTTTTTATGAGGGCATTGTATTGAGTCTGCATAATATATGTGTATTCTGTGAGTAAGAAGGAGAGAGGTGAGACTATGAGAGAAAATAGAGGAGATTATAGCAGATCTGGTGTAGGTTGTGTCTCTTCATTTTGTTAGATAATAGAAAGGAAGGACAGGCTATTCGGGGTGGACGTAGCCCAAACTGGGTGAACCACGTATATCTCTATCTCTCTTGTTGTATGTGTTTTCTGTGTTTATATTTCTGCAATATTTTATGTGTTCCATTGCTCCATAATATATAATTTTCTAACATCTTTAAATCACTCTATGTAAAAACATGCTTTTGTATGGATAAGCATCGAGAGGGCTTCTCTATTGTTTTAAATAGGAAATAACAAGACTCTCTAAGGGGGTCGATCCTAGAGACATTTTCATATTCAAACTCTCTCTATGAATTTATGATTCTGTTGTGGCCACCAACAACCCCCCTCCTTATGAAGTGTTATTGTTAATACTAAATAAGTGGGGACCCTTAGTAAAAAAATTCAAAAAATCAATTAGTGTTATATTTCCTTTTAGATGAAACTTACAACAACATGGACTTAGGAAAATACCTTGAAGAATTTAAAAAAAACCTAAGTTTCATAATGAAGAAAGTAAATTCACTCCTTAAGGGATATCGCATCGTGCAAAGAATGATAGGGTACCTTCTAATGAGTTAAAATGATAAAAAATGTGAGATTGCGACACGAAAATTCATTGCATCGCATATGTTAAAGAAGCACTCACATTAAAAAACTCTAAAATCGTCGATATGCGATATCGCATATCGTGCGTCGCAAAATTCACGTGAATTACACATAAGGATTAAGTGATCTGCGATATTGCGATGTTGTGATGTTGCGATGTTGTGATATTGTGATGCTACAACCTTGCGATAGAACAACACGATGAAATTGCAATATTGTGATACAGCGATCTGCGATATCGCAAAGCAAAATCGCAGGACCTCTCCATCGCAGTTGGTTCTGGCTCATTATTCGAGAAAACGTCTTAAGCCAAGAGTTGGTCATGCATTTTAATGCGAATTAATGAGTTGTTGCTAGTTGTTAATGAAGTATGGTGTTGTGTTTTTTGAAGAAATAGTTCACGTAAGGTGGCATGTTTTGCATATCTCTGGCATTTAAAGTTTTCTTGTCATTATCTTTTATCATTACTTCCACCTCAAATGTAAACTGTAGGAAAGAAGGAAAAAGTGTTATACAAGGCAGTATGCAGAAAACTATGAGGAGGAAAGGCATCACTCCAATGTCCATTTCGGAAGGCACACCTAATCCACTTAAGGGAGAGAAAGAGCCGCAAAACTCTTCTGAGGCATCCATCACCGATTTCTCATATACAACCATGGTTGAATGGGTACTTAATGATGCTGATACCAGAAACAGACAGTTTAATGCTCAGAGTCAAGAGCTCACGGAATCACTATTTTTACAAATTTTGAGCTTTATACCAGATGAAAGAAAAAGGCGCAAGAGGCAAAAAACGCATCAAGGAAGCCTGAATCAAGGAACAAAGGCAGTTTTCGATCATGCATCGTTGAGAAAACTTGCTAGAAAGGAAAGGCTCCTAGTTACTCAGTCGCCTGCAAGGCCCGAAAATTGCAAGAAAGCAGCGATAGAAACAAAATGGAACCAGAAAACTAAAGGAAAAGAAGAAGTAGTCCAAGGATTAACCAAGTTGAAATGGGATTATTACCAGGTATACATGGTAATGCCACATAGTCATTGGATGAATCTCAAGTATATCATCAATTTTACTGAGAAGATAATGCCAACTCTTTCTAATTCTGTTTGCTTAACTCAACCAAAGACGGAAGACAATCAACTGACTCCACTCAGGAAAATATTGAATGCTTGCGACATTAAGGAGAAAATTTAGAAATAGTTAGATATTAGATTTAATTTTAGAAATAGTTTTCTTAGAAAGAGGACGGTCATTTGAACCGAATCCTCAATTTTTGTAAATAAGTTATTTATTTAGTAGTATTTAAACGCTTCTCATGCATTTAGAGAAGGGTTCAGAAATTTATCAAAAACTTGTCCTCAGAACATGCACTTTTGTACCCTCAGAGGAGGTTTTGGTGAATGAATGGAATAGGGTTTATTTTTATATTTTCATTTGATATTTGCTACTGATGTTCCACTTTTGTACTCTTAGTGGATGTTAAATCAAGGAGAGATAAATCAATTGTCACTTGAAGCTCATGAGTAGGACTAGTTATAAATGGTACTTTTATCTCTTAACCATTTCTGCGTATGCATTAAAGTGATATTTAGTTTTCAGTTGTTTATATATTACAGCATGGAAATTTGAGTTATCATTTGGCACTTTTGTACGACGATAGCTATTTGTTTATGTTTAGTGTCTGAATAGCTCATTTATGCGATAAGTTTTCACAATTGTTTCGTCTAACTTCTTATACGAAGTAGTTCATATTTATTAAATTCTTTTTTATTATAACTAAATGATCTTTATTACCAGTCATTATTTAAAATATTTTTAGATAGCATAGAAGAAAGATCACACCCCGGGTTAGCATAAATTTTGATGTCTTTCTGTTTATTAGAATACAACAGCATAGCATTAGATTAGAATTAGGATATAAGTATTCCATTTAGAACATAAATACCCATGTTTCTCACACACACAGACACTGAATTGTGAAACTAGCCCCATATCCCCAGTCGGACCCGCTATACCAAACGGATAAGTAGCTCCCGACCAAGGTCCGGACCGGTCAAGTATCCCCCTTGTTGTTGACCCGATTTTCGGGGCCTTCAACATATTTGGCGCTAGAAGGAGGGCATGAACTATGAATGGAAAGTAAATCCAATTCAAAATACCATTCTGAGAGTAAATCACCCTCACCATCTCCACCGACTTCTCCATTACACCTAAATCCAGAGTTAGAAGTCGCCAGTGCATCAACCGCTGCTACAAATACTGACATTTCAGAGCAATCTATTATTGAACCTCCTGAAGTCGAATCTATGATTCACAAACTTTAGCGATTTTCTATTTCCCCTCAAAGATATGATAAATCTTAGGGTAGCGTGACTTCACAGTATAACCCTGCTCATCCCCTGTCCAAATTAAAAATTGAAAAGTTTGGTGTTCGGCCAATCGAATTACCTCTTCCCAAAAGGAAAAGAGCAAGGAAGTCACCTAAAGGGTCTGATAGTGAGACTCTTTCATCAACATCATCCATCTCAACCTCTCCACTGCGAAGTCAACCATCCACCCCTCCACTCTAGACCATTATCAATCCACCCAGTGGAATCCCTACAACTCCTCCTCAATCATCTGCGATCATAATAAACTCATCTTCCCAACCACAGGGATCATCTTTTGCAAATCCCCCTGTTAGAAGTTCAGCAATGGCCCAGTCTCCATGGAACAACCATGGGGCAGTCTTAATGCCTACACCCTTGAGTCAAATATCGGCACATCCTGAGAAATGGCTGCCTGAGTTCAATCCCAAGGGAGGCATGCTAGCAGAAGAGCACATAAACAACTTTATGCTATCCATTAACCTCAACGAGGTTACTAATGAAGATGTTGTTGTTCGATTATTTCCTTATAGTCTACAAGGAACAACGAGATCGTGGTATTTCTCATTACCCTCTGGATCTATTACCAGTTGGGACATCTTCCAAGACCAATTCCTAACCAAGTTTGGTGACGACAGGTCTACAACAACATTAATCAATGACCTATCCAATCTTAGGGTAGAATCTAGAGAGCCTATCAAAGACTTCAATCTACATTTCAATAAAATTCTAAACAAAATTCCTACTACTTCCCAGCCCAATGAGGAAGTGCGATGTGAATGGTATATCACTACATTACCATCAAACATAGCAATATTCATGGACGAGGCTAATAAAACAACCCCAGCCAAAAACATGAAAGAATCCATAGCAGTGGAGAAATGTATAATAGCCTTAGAGAAGAAATCTAGGATAAAGGAACATAAATCTAAGAAGGTTACCTTCAAATAAGAGTACAATAAGAAACAAGCAAAAGATCCATTCGATTTGGAGGATTGCAAAAAGTTCTGAAGACCATGTCCAACGAAATGGTCGACATAAAAAAGAAAGTAGCAGAAACTTCCTCAAAAAGGCCCTACAGAGCTTTTAAAAGAGGCCCGTCAATAGATTCAAAACCACCCAATGCTATAACAAATGCTGAATCCAAGGAAGAGGAAGAGGAAATTGCCACTGAAGGGAAAACCGATGATGAAGAAGTTGTAGAATTACAAGGAATGTGGGATTTCATCCTCCCACAAGAGGAAGATCAAGAAGTATTCCCAGTTAACACACGAAGTAGAAGTCAGCTTGATCCTCCCCAAACTACCCCAAAACCAAAGAGCGCAAGCTCTGCAACAAAGGATAAAGTCGCAACAAAGAATACGACATCTAAAGCGACTCAAACTAGCCCAGTCCAAAAAGATGCACCTACTCCATCTAAAACGCTAATCGTTTCGGATGAAATGAAGTACAATATTATAGAATACATGAAAAGGACTAGGGCCAACATCACTCTATACGAATTGAGAAAGCTAAAGCATCAACGAAAGATAATGATGAAAGAATTACATGTTGTGCCAGTTGCACCTTTGCCTGCCACTATAATTTCACAATCTTCTCAAAACATGGGAATACCTCCAACTAATACGACGAACAAGATTGATCCAAACAACATCACTTTAATTGGAGGAAGATAGAAATATCATAATCCCCCTTTTCTCCTTAATTATGAAATTTTTAACAGTAATATACATAATTATTTAGTAGATTCAGGTGCTTCATCGAATATTTTACCCAAGTCCATATGCACCAAATTAAACATTCAACCATAGAAATCTATTGTTCGCATAGTCCAGCTCAATCGATCTCATGTCGAAGTCATTGGCGAGCTAAATCAATTAACCATAAGGTTTTCGTCCAACCCGAAGGTATGTCAAGTTATTGACATTTTAGTCGCTGATATCTTTGAATTTTATGGCTTAATTCTTAGCAGGGATTGGTCAAAAAAACTACATGGATACTTCACAACTGACTGGTCGCACATGTGGTTGCCTTACAATGGTAATCCAAATCAAATAAAAGTTGAACGAGAATTACACCAAAAGTACATAGTAACAGAATTAGAGGGGGAAAATGAACCAGTAGCATATAACAATAGCATAATTGGCAATTACTCAGTGGATTATTTTCTTGGCAATTTTAATGCTCATCCGTCACCTTCTTTAGAACATTCTGTTTTGTCCCAATTCGAAATTTTTTTTCAAACGGATAGTTCAAAATGTATCAATCTTTTATATAGACCTATAAATAAATCTTTGTTTTGGAAATTATTTTTTGATGGTTCTAAATCTAACGAAGGAGCAGGAGCAGGATGCGTGCTAATTAGTCCAGAAGGAGATAAAATCATGTTAACATGCAAGCTCGAATTTGATTGTACCAACAATACAGCAGAATATGAAGCTTTAGTCCAAGGGTTATACAAAGCAATTGGGCTAGATATAAAGTACCTCCAAGTCTTCGGAGACTCTGAAATTGTAGTCAGATAGGTACGAAATACTATACATTGCTTATCAGGTCATTTAAAATACTATCAATCTTTAGTTCAAGATCCGACTGAGTATTTTATAGCATTCAATATTTCATCAATTGCTAGACTCCAGAATGCAAGCGCCGACCTTTTAGCTAACGTAGCTTCTAAGCTCATTCCTTCAGAATATTTAGTCCAGATAGATTCTCAATAGAATTAATCTTTAGACCTTCTATTCCTGACAACATCACAAATTGGAGAATATTCAACGACGATCCTGATATCGTAAATTTCCTTATTTCTGAAGGATCCTACTCCAACCAAATAATCGACAAAGATCAACATGATCGACAATTACAACAAGATAGCACTAACAAGGCTATATGTAAATCAATGGTCAAGTTAGAAGACTTGTACAATTTGAAAGATCGGTTTAAAAGGTCTACCAATTTGAAGCTCCAAAGTTCAACTTTGAATTATGAATTAATAAACCTAGGAACCGATGCCAAACCCCAAAACATAAATCTAGGCGTTGGCCTAGCCCCTGAAGAAAAACTAGCATATATTCTTCTTTTGAGACAATACAAAAACGTTTTTGCTTGGAACTATGATGAACTCAAAACATATGACACTTCTATCATCCAACATACTATTCCAATGACCGATAATGAAAACCTGTCCGACAAAAATTGAGAAAAAATCATCCCAACTTAGAAAATCAGATAAAAACCGAACTCAATAAGTTGTTGAAAGCCAAGATAATCTTTCCTGTGAGACATTCTAAATGGGTCTCCAATATGGTACATGTTAGAAAGAAAAATGGAGATATTAGAATTTGTATTGACTTTCGCAGTCTTAACAAATCCTGTCAAAAAGACAATTATCCCTTACCACCTATGGAGCAGATATTGCAGGCAGTGGTAGGCTTAGAATTAATGTCCTTCTTGGATGGATTTTCAAGATACAATCAAGTTCTGGTACATCCTGATGATCAATTGAAGACCACATTCAGAACTAAATGGGACACATATGCATATCGAAAGATGCCATTTGGTTTGATTAGTGTTGGTTCCACATTCCAAAGAGCCATGGACATTGCATTTAAAGGTTTAGTCAATAAATCTATAGTAATTTATTTGGATGATATAACCGTGTACTCCAAGAAACGAGGCGACCATCTCAAAGACTTGAAACAAATCTTCCAACGATGTTTAGGGTACGGAATTTCACTTAACCAAAAGAAATCTTTTTTCGCATCAAGTGAAGGGAAACTTCTAGGATTCATAGTGTCAAAATCTGGAATTCACATCGATTCTGACAGAATCAAAGAAATTTATGAAATATCCCTACCTCATAACAAAAAATCCATACAATATTTCCTTGGTCAAATCAATTTTGTAAAGAGATTTGTTCCAGATTTTTCACGAATCGTATCTCCTTTACAAACCATGATAAGAAAGAAATCTAATTTTAAGTGGGGCCAAGATGAACATGAACCGTTCAACCTGATCAAACAGGCTATTATTAATGATCCATCTTTAGCAACTCCGAATTTTTCAGAGCCTTTTATTTTATACACATTTTCCTTAGATAGGTCATATGCTGCGATACTCACTCAAATGAATCAAGAAAAGGCAGAAGCACGAATTGCTTTTTTCAGTTCAAATTTGTAGGGTGCTGAATTAAATTACTCAGATGTGGAGAAACAAGCTTATGCTGTTTTAAAAGCAATCAAATACTTCAGACCTTTTCTACTCAAAACCCATACAAAAATTATAGTACTGTTTCCAGCGGTAAGGAATCTTCTAATACAAAAATATGTGGGTGAGAAGAGGGCCAATTGGGTAACTGCCTTACAAGAATATGACGTAGAAATTAAACCAGCGAACATTGTAAGAGGTCTAGGCTTTTGCAAAATGCTGGCTCGAGCGTCGCAAATTTCTGAAATTCCATCTATAGAGGTACAAGTGTGCGAGGTAAGCCTAAACGATGAAGAGTCATTATACGCTGATATCATTTATTATCTAAAGAATGGATATGCTCCTTCATACCTCAATCATACTAAGAAAATAGCTCTAAGATTGAAAGCCAAACAATATCAGCTCATAAATGATATTCTTTCTAGAATGAATTAGGATTCTGTTCTCCTTATATGTCTTGAGAAATCTGAAGCTGATAATGTTTTGCAGGAACTCCACAATGGGCCAGCAGGCAGACACTATGCTCGAGATGCTACTGCACATAAAATCTTGTGTGCAGGTTGGCCCACGTTATTCAAAGACTCGCACAGTTAAATGAGGAAATGTCAAGTCTACCAAACTACTGCTGGGAGACAAAAGAAGCCATCCTTACCACTATAACCAGTTAACATCGACCAACCTTTCAGTCAGTGGGGTTTGGACATAATAGGTGAGATCGTTCCTCACTCTTCCAAGCAACATAAATATATCCTTACAGCAACAAACTATTTTTCTAAGTGGGTAGAAGCAGTTCCACTCAAGACGGCTAATGCTAAAAATATCATTGAGTTCATAGATCAATTTATATTCACCGGGTTTAGATTACCTTCCGCTTTAATGTTCGATAATGCATCATACTTTTCTGGAAATGCAATGACTGAATTTGCACTTAAAAGAGGATTCAAACTTAAATATTCGGCCAATTATTATCCACAGGGCAATGGGTTAGCCGAGTCTACAAATAAAAACCTAATCAGGATTATCAAAAGAGCAATAGACCAAAATCATAAAAATTGGCATAAATCCTTAATATACGCTTTATGGGTAAACCGAATAACGAGAAAAGATTCCATTGGCACTTCTCCCTTTAATTTAGTTTATGGGAGAGAAGTGGTTCTTCCGAGTCATTTAGCAATTCCTTCTTTGTCTCTAGTTCAATACATTGATGAAGTACCAACTTCCTCATTACACTTAAGGCAAATGAAAATAATCAAATTAGAAGAACAGCGAGAACAAGCTAAGAAAATGCATGCTCATCATCAAGCACTAGTAAAATCCTCTTTTGATTCAAATATAATGACCGGAAAAGATTTTCAGAAAGGAGACTTAGTCTTAAAATGGGACAAGGCACATGAAGAAAAGGGGAAACATAAAAAATTTCAAAGAATGTGGCTTGGTCCTTTTCAAATTGTAGAAGTCTTAGGCCCATTAGCATTTGTGTTACAGGATTTAGCAGGAAAAAGTGACTCTTTTCCTATCAATGGACAAATTATTAAGAAATACTTTCCATAGAAGATTATTCTTCTATTTTTGTAGAGTAATAGTTTTTATTTTTCATAATAAAACCAGTTGTGAATGGTTACATTAGGAATTTATGAAAAACACACCAACACTCTTTCAGATTTTGATTTTTTGCTTGTATAAATAGCAAATATTTTGGAAAATTGATCTTTATTATTGAAAGATACAGTTAAAGACTCTAACCTAGATATGACACTAGTTTCAACTTCATAAATTTTGACGAAATAACCTTTAGTGAAGAAATTGTTTTATATGAGTGCAATGAAAGGTATCAATAACAAAATAAAGATTTTATGTAGAACAACTACTTCCAAAAACTCTATCAGTGTCGTCCAGAGCTATCTAAAGAAAAACAATGACTTCCTCCCTACCAAGGAAATCACAACTTTCAGAGGAACAATCCAAGGATACACTTCATCTTGAAGAATGAGAGATCTCATCATGAGCCGACTTATCATAATCACAGATATTATAACTTGCTGACTTTGCCAAATACTGCATACCACAACAGGGAAATGACTCAATATTGTTACAATCAAGAGGCAAGGGGTCTCATCACGAGCTAGCTTGTTCAACAAAGTTATAAATCGAGGGAATGAATGTGTCATAAATTGGCTATCAAACCAAGACATTGTTCTTTAAGAATAAAAAAGAAAATCAAAGCAATAAGTGTGGATGCAGATTCTTCTTTGAGATTTCTAGGTTTATTTAAGTAGGACACAGGATCATTGCTGGGTAACAGGTAACTCTGTCGAGGCTATAAACACCTGCTGGCAGCAGAGGCTCTACCTACGACAAATGAGCATATTTAAAACTAGTTTACAGAGAATACTTTGTTTTATCTTTACAGACCAAGTAATGGATGATCTAAACACAAGGACTAACTTGAGGCAGCAAATAATCAAAGTTGAAAATAGTTGGAACAAAATGTCATTGACAGGTTAGAGCATAATGTACTTTATCTTTCCATAATAAAGTTTAATTTTCTGAAACATTTTCTGTTTTGGAAGCTGAAAAAATTCAATAGAAACATAGAGATAACTGGTTCTTCCAAGTGAATCACCAATTGTTGTGGCCACCAACAACCCCCCTCCTTATGAAGTGTTATTGCTAATACTAAATAAGTGGGGACCCTTAGTAAAAAAATTTAAAAAATCAATTAGTGTTATATTTCCTTTCAGATGAAACTTACAACACCATGGACTTAGGAAAATACCTTGAAGAATTTAAAAAAAACATAAGTTTAATAATGAAGAAAGCAAATTCACTCCTTAAGGGATATCGCATCGCGCAAAGAATGATAGGGTACCTTCTAATGAGTTAAAATGATAAAAAATGCGAGATTGCGACGCAAAACTTCATCGCATCGCATACGTTAAAGAAGCACTCACATTGAAAAACTCTAAAATCGCCGATATGCGATATCACATATCGCGCGTCACAAAAATCACATGAATTACTCATAAGGATTAAGTGATCTGCGATATTGCGATGTTGCGATGTTGCGATATTGTGATACAGCGATCTGCGATATCGCAAAGCAAAATCGTAGGACCTCTCCATCGTAGTTGGTTCTAGCTCATTATTCGAGAGAACTTTTTAAGCCAAGAGTTGGTCATGCATTTTAATGCGAATTAATGAGTTGTTGCCAGTTGTTAATGAAGTATGGTGTTGTGTTTTTCGAAGAAATAGTTCACGTAAGGTGGCATGTTTTGCGTATCTGCGGCATTTAAAGTTTTCTTGTCATTATCTTTTATCATTACTTCCACCTCAAATGTAAACTACAGGAAAGAAGGATGAAGCGTTATACAAGGCAGTATGCAGAAAACTATGAGGAGGAAAGGCAGCACTCCAATGTCGATTTCGAAAGGCACACCTAATCCACTTAAGGGAGAGAAAGAGCCTGAGAACTCTTCTGAGGCATCCATCACAAATTTCTCATATACAGCCATGGTTGAATGGGTGCTGAACAATGCTCAGGGTCAAGAGCTCACGGAATCACTATTTTTACAAATTTTGAGCTTTATACCAGATGAGAGAAAAAGGTGCAAGAGGTGAAAAACGCATCAGGGAAGCCCGGATCAAGAAATAGAGGCAGTTTCTAATTGTGCATCGCTGAGAAAACTTGCTCAAAAAGGAAGGCTCTTGGTTCCTCTGTCACCTGCAAGCCCCGAAAATTGCAGGAAAGCAGCGATAGAAACAAACTGGAATAAGAAAACTAAAGGAAAGGCAGAAGCAATCCAAGGGTTAACCAAGTTGAAATGGGATTATTACCAGGTATACATGGTAATGCCACATAGTCATTGGATGACTCTCAAGTATATCATCAATTTTACTGAGAAGATAATGCCAGCTCTTTCCGATTCTGTTTGCTTAACTCAACCAAAGACGGAAAAGAGTCAGCCGACTCGACTCAAGAAAATACTGAATGCTTGCGACGTTAAGGAGAAACTTTAGAAATAATTAGATATTAAATTTAATTTTAGAAATAGTTTGCTTAGAAATAGGACGGTAATTTAAACCAACTCGTTAATTTTTGTAAATAAGTTATTTAGTTAGTAGTATTTAAACCCTTCTCATGCATTTAGACAAGGGTCCAGAAATTTATCAAAAACTTGTTCTCAGAACATGCACTTTTGCACCCTCAGAGGAGGTTTTGGTGAATGAATGGAACATGGTTTATTTGATATTTGCATTTGATATCTGCTACTAATGTTGCACTTCTGTACTCTTAGTGGATGTTAAATCAAGGAGAGATAAATCAATTGTCGCTTGAAGCTCATGAGTAGGACTAGTTATAAATGTACTTTTATCTCTTAACCATTTCTTCTTATGCGTTAAAGTGATATTCAGTTTTAAGTTGTTTATGTATTAGAACATGGATGTCTGAGTTATCATTTGGCACTTTGTACGGTGATAACTATTTGTTTACGTTTAGTGTATAATAGCTCATTTTATGCGATAAGTTTTCACAACTGTTTCGTCTAAACTTCTTATACGAAGTAGTTCATCTTTATTGAATTCTTTTCTTATAATAACTGAATGATCTTTATTACCAGTTATTATTTGAAATCTTTTTAGATCGCATAGAAGAAAGATCACACCTTGGGTTAGCATAAATTTTGATGTTTTATGTTTATTAGAATACAACAGCATAGCATTAGATTATAATTAGGATAGAAGTATTCCATTTAGAACATAAATACCCATCTTTCTCACACACACACACTAAATTGGGAAACTGGTCCCATATCCCTAGTCGGACCCACTATACCAAACGAATAAGGAGCTGCCAACCAAGGTTCGAACCGGGCTGGTATCCCCCTTGTTGTTGACCCGATTTTCGGGGCCTTCAATAGATTCTCCATTAGTTGAAATTTGTATGCACTTATTTACTTTTTAACCTTTGTTAATGGTGATTCGGCTCAGTTTTATCTCTTGACAATTGCTTAAAGCTCGTTAATGTGTTTTTCCTTTATATTGGCATGTAGGGCTTCCATTACAAACATTGTTGAGCTTCCAGGTGGAAAATCTGTTTACGCAGAGAAATTGTGAAAATACTTAGCCAGAATGAGTTTCCAACCTGAAATATTATTAAGGTTGGTTTATATCCTCATCAGATCTGAACCCTATATTGCATCACAGAACCATAAGTGGAGCGAAAGAGACCTGTGGAACCACTGAAGTCTGAAACCCTAATAAGCTTAGACCGAAAATATTATATAGTGATTTGGATAAGTTTTTAGGTCCGTAAGGATTATCACATCGCACAGTCGAAGCAAAAGGAGCCTATTTTGTGGACTTTCGGCATTTTCGATAGTGATTGTTGACAACCACTTGGCATATCGCACCAGGGAATTACCCATGTAAAGAACTGATAGTGTATTAAAGCACTGATCATGTTATTTGCATTAAATGCATCTTCCCTTGGGTTTTAACACTGATAGTGTATTTAGCACTATTTGCGTTATTCCCATTCGAAAAGCCACGATAGTGTATTTTTACAATTCCTTTGGAATTATAGTTCTGGTAGAGGATAAGGGACTTTGCGTAATAAGGTTGCACTGATAACAAGGATTAGGATTCTAGAGGGAAACCCATGAGGCTATGATTTTAACAGTAAATGACTGATACGCCAATAAGTGGAGAAGGAGGAATTTGGCTAGATATTGAAGAAATTGTAGCCAGATTTGAGAGGTTGTCTATATCGCCTGCACCCAGGCCACCATTAGTGGTATCAGAGCACCCTTTTGACACTGAATTGAATCTCAGAAGTAGGAGAAGGAAAGTTAATATGGATTTCGGAGTTGGAAGAGGATGAGGACGTGGATGTTGTGGAAGAGGACGACCTGTTGCAAATTCTGAAGTAATGGAAGCTGTGCAACAGATGCAAGCTAGATTGGATGCATTAACAACAGGCAAAAATATAGATGATGGAGATATTAGTGAAAGTGAGGTTGAAGTTGCAGAGGAGGAAGCTATAGCACTTACTCCTAAAATGAGGGTCTTTAAAATAGGATTGAGATCCACAGCTAAGCCAAAGACCAAGGTTCCAATATATGAAGCAGGACTAAATCTAGAAGAAGTGATAGACTGGATTAATGGCATGGAGAAATTATTTGATTATGAACAAACAAAAGATGAGAAGAAAGTCATGTTTGCTATCACCAAGTTAAAATTCCATGTAGTGCTTTTGTGGGATGGTGTGCAGGTAGAAAGGAAGAGACTTGGCAAGCAACCAATCAAGAATTGGAGCAGGATGGTAGCGAAGATAAGAGGTAAGTTTCTGCCAAGTAATTATCAGCAAACCTTGTAAAGATAGATGTAGAATCTTAGACAAAAATCTTTGATAGTGAAAGAATACATAGAGGAATTGTACAAGGTAAGCATAAGAGCTGGAGAAGCCCAACATACAGATGAGAAGATGGCTAGATATGTGAATGGCCTTAGGATGGACATTCAAGATGAGATAAGCCTACTGTCTCCTAAAACAATAGAGGAAGCTTATCAAATAGCACTGAAAGCTAAAAAAAAGCTCATGAGAAAGCAGTCTGCCAAAGGGAGAGGTACTTTCTCAGGAAGGGAAATTCAATGTGGTAGAGGGAGATCTACAACACCTAAAGATGGAGTTAGCAGCAACTCAACCTAGCATACACCCAAAAGAGGTGATGCAAGAGGTAGAGGAGTTTTTCTAGAGGAAGAGGAGGCAGAGGAAGAGGAAGAGAAGTAAGGTGTTATAGATGTAACCAGCTGGGACACAGAGCTTTTGAGTGCCCAAAGAATGAAGAGACAGGCTAGAGGAATGAAATTGTTGCTCTAGTTGAGGGAGAAGCACCAACAAAATCAATGGCAGAAGAAGAAAATATACCAGATAGAGGAGAATATTTTCTAATTAATAAAGTTTTTGTCAAGCCAACAAAGGAGATAGTTGAACCATTAAGAAAGACTTTATTTAGGACATTGTGTAAAGTTCAAGGGAAATGTTGTCAGATGATCATTGATAGTGGCAGCACTAGTAATTTGGTCTCCATAGAAGTGGTGGAGAAATTGAAGTTGAAGACAATGAAAAATCCAACACCTTACAAGGTGTCATGGTTGCAAAAGGAACATCAACTGTTAGTGGATGAACAATGTGAAGTCAAATCTCAGGTGGGCAAGTATTAGGATAAAATTGTATGTGATGTGATGCCAATGGATGTGTGTCACATATTGCTTGGAAGACCTTGGAAATATGATAGAGGAGCCATGCATGATGGAAGAAGAAACACCTACAAGTTTGGAAAGGATGGTGTCAATCATATGTTGTTGACTTTGCAAGAAGATGTTCTAGAAAAGCAGACTGATCCAAAAAATCTGTTACTAGGAGGAAAGGAATACTTGAAGCAGATTGAAGAGAATGAGGTAAATTTTGTTGTAATATGCATGCCCAAGGTAATAATTACTTCTACTAAAATTTCTGATTTACCCATTGAAATTCAAGAAATGTTGGAGAACTATTTGATATTATTGTTGATGATTTTTTAGAAGAGTTGTCACCCATTAGAAGAATTAGCCATCATATAGAATTGATTCCTCGAGCAAGTATACCTAACAAAGTAGCTTATAGAATGACTCCTACAAAAAATGAAGAGGTTAGGAAGCAGGTGCAAGAATTGCTTGACAAAGGGCTGATCAGAGAAAGTTTGAGTCCTTGTGCAGTGCCAATAGTGTTGAGTCCAAATAAGGATGGAGGCTGGAGAATGTGTACAGATTCAAGAGCCATCAATAAAATCACAATCAGGTATAGATTTCCTTTGCCAAGAATTAAAGATTTAATGGATTGTTTGAGTGGAGCAAAGTATTTTTCAAAACTAGATCTTAAAAGTGGGTATCATCAGATAATGATAAGAGAAGGAGATGAGTGGAAAACTGTTTTTAAGACAAATGAGGGATTGCATGAATGGAGAGTAATGCCTTTTGGGTTGTCAAACACACCAAGTATGTTTATGAGACTCATGAATGAAGTTTTTAAAGGTTTTATTTGTAAATTTGTTATAGTATATCTCGACGATATATTAGTTTACAGCAGGTCTAAGGAGGAGCATATGAGGCATTTGAATTATGTCTTACAAAGGCTGTAGAAAGAGAAATTATTGTTGAATTTGAAGAAGTGTTCATTCATGAAAGGGGAGCTAGTATACTTAGGTTTTGTTATTTTTGTTGAAGGGTTGAAGATGGATCCAGAGAATATCAAGGCAATCATGAAGTGGCCTTCACCCAAGAGGTTTCTTGAGGTAAGAAGTTTTCATGGTCTTGCTAGTTTTTATAGAAAATTCATTAAGAATTTTAGTAATATCAATGCACCTATATATTGAGACCATAAAGAAGGACAAACAACCATTTAAATGGACTACTGAAGAAGAAAAAAATATTTCAGTTGTTAAAGAGGAAAATCACTTAAAAGCCTATTTTGGTTTTACCTGATTTTAGTAAGCCATTCCAGGTTAAGTGTGATGCAAGCAGAGAAGCAATTGGAGGTGTTTTAAGCCAGGAAGATAGTAAAATAGCATATTTTAGTGAAAAACTGAATGATTCAAAAAGAAAGTATTCTTCTTATGACAAGGAGTTCTATGTAGTTCTGTAGTCATTAAAGAAGTGGAGGCATTATCTAATGTCAAAGGAATTCATCCTTTATTCAGATAACCATGCACTACAATTTATAATGCAACAGCCAAAGATCAGCGAGAAACATGCTAAATGGGTAGAATAACTTCAACGTTTCCATTTTACTTGGAAGCATATAAATGGCCAATCAAACAAAGTTGCAGATGCTTTAAGTACGAGGAATGTATTATTTCAAGAGAGTCAAATCCAAGGTTTTGATTTTGTTAAATAATTATATGAATAGATCTATATTTTCATGAGGCATTTAAAGCTTGTAAAAATCATGTTTTGATGGATAAGAGTAAATGGTTGGATTACTTCTTACAAGACGGACTATTGTTTAAAAAAATTAGCTCTGCATACTAAATTGTTCAATGAGGGAGATTTTAATCAAAGAAAAACATAGTGGAGGACTTGCAGGACATTTTTGCATAGAGAAGACTTTTGAATAGTTGAATAGATTTTATTTCTGGCCCAAAATAAAATGCGAAGTGAAGTATGTGAAAACTTGCAAAATCTGTCAATATGCAAAGGGAATGAACTAAAACACAGGTGTATATCCCATTACCAATTCCAGATAGGCCTTGGGATATGGTGAGTATGGATTTTGTTTTGGGCTTACCAAAGACTCAAAGAGGTAATGATTCAATTTTTTTTGTAGTGGACTGATTTTAAAAAATGGCACACTTTATCCCATGTTATAAGACTAGTGATGCTTCTCACATTGCTAATTTGATTTTTAAGGAGGTTGTAAGATTGCATGGATTTCCTACGAGTATTTTCTCAGAAAGGGATTCCAAATTTGTTCGACATTTCTGGAGGACATTATGGTTGAAGGTGGGAACTAAAATAAGTTTCAGCTCTACCTATCATCCACAAACTGATGGACATACTGAAGTTGTCAACAGGAGTTTGGTCAATCTTTTAAGGAGCCTTACTCCAGAACATCCAAAGCAGTGGGATCAAGTATTCGCACAAGCTAAATATGCATATAATGATCACCTAATAGGAGTAAATGACAAAGTCGATTCCATATTGTTTATGGAATGCATCCAAAACGAGTAGTTGAGTTAAGAATCTTGGGGAAAGAAGAGATGAGAAGTGCAGAGGGTGAAGATTTTTCTTTAGAAATGCAAGAAATTCATGAACAAGTGAAACAATAGCTGCAAGATAGAAAAATCAAGTACAAAACGAGAGCAGACATGAGAAGAAGAGAGCTGAACATTAAAGTTGGAGATTTGGTTTTAGTACACCTCAGAAAGGAGAGGTTTCCAAAAAGGAAGTATAACAAATTGAAGTTCAAAAAAATTGGACCATGCAGAGTGTTGAGTAAATTTTCTGCAAATGCCTATGAGATTGAGTTACCCCCTTACGTTAGAATATCACCAATTTTCAATGTTGAAGACCTGTACAAGTATGAAGATGAAACTGCAGATGATACAACACAAGATCAAGAGACCCAAGATATTGACTGGGTAAAACAATTACCCACAAAAAAGAATTTGTAGCCAGAAAGAATTATGGACAAGAAGGTGTTTGAGTAAACAAGGGGATGAGAATACTTCTAGTATTTGGTAAAATGGAAGGATCATCCAACCACTGAAGCTACTTGGATTACAGAAGACATGCTATAGAAACTAGGCAGTTCTATAGATGAACCCACGGATAGGTGCCCATGAAGAATTTTGTCCTCAGGAGTCTGATGCAGGAGCATGAGACTTGGAGGGAAAATCTTCAAACTTATTCCAAAAATCCAAAAAAATCTAGAGGCAAAAGAGTGGGGTCCTTTAGCTAGAAATTTCCATGCTTTTCTAGTTTAAGATAGGGATAGAATTAAGAATAAAAGCATTATGTATAATCACTCATGGATAAGTGATAATAAGTTTTATGCATGAATTCTCTAAATCACTCTATCTAAAAGCATGATTTTGTATAGATAAGGACCGAGAGGGCTTATATATTGTTTTAAATAGGAAATAACGTTACTCTCTAAGGGGATTGACCCCAGAGACATTATTATATTGAAACTCTCTCTATGCATTTATGATTCTCCATAAGTTGAAATTTGTATGTAATTATTTACTTCTAAACCCTTTTTAATGGTGATTTAGCTCAGTTTTACCTCTTGATAATTTCTTAAAGCTCGTTAATGTGTTTCTCCTTTATATTGGCATGCAAAGATTCCATTACAAATATTGGTAAGCTTTCAAGCGGAAACTCTGTTTACACAGAGAAATCATGAAAATACTTAGCCGAAATAAGTTTCTGGACCTAAAATATTATTAAGCCTAGTTTATATCCTCACTGGGTCCAAACCCTATATCGCATCACAGAACCATAAGTGGAGAGGAAGAGACCTGTGGAACCATTGAAGTTTGAAACCGCGATAAGCTCAAACCTGAAATATTATATAGTGGGCTGGATAAGTTTTCCGATTTGCAAGGATTGTAGAATCACGTAGTTGGAGAGGAAGGAGCCTATTGTGTGGACTTTTGGCATCGATGATATCTATTGCCGATAGCCACATGGCATATCGCATCGAGGAATTACCCATGTTAAAGCGCCAATAGTGTATTAAAACGTTGATTGTGTTATTTGCATTAAATGCATCTTCCCTTGGGTTTTAATGCTGATAGTGTATTTAATGCTATTTGCATTATTCCCATTCGAAAAGCTGCGATAGTGCATTTTTATAATTCCTTTGGAATTATAGTCCTAGTAGAGGATAAGGTACTTTGCGTAATAAGGTTATGTTGATAACAAGGATTGGGGTTCTAGAGGGAAACCCATGAGGCTGTCAATTTAACAGTAAATCACTAATATGTCAATAAGTGGAGAAGGAGCAATTTTGCCAGATATTGAAGAAATTGTAGCCAGATTTGAGGGGTTGTCTATATTGCCTACACCCAGGCCACCAGAATCATATCATAGTGGCATCTCGTCACATGTTTAACCTGACTGGCCAGTTTCTTCAGTAGATGAGGGAGGACGGTGTTATAGCCACATAGGGAAGGGATCCATGAGAATAAAAGTAATTTCCAATAAGGAGAAGCATTTATCACTACTTAAAGTTTTTGAGACAAATTGGTAGCCAAAACTATTAAGTCTAACCATGCATAGGAAACACGTGAGGAGATAAATAGTTTTTTATTTTCCACCTTTCTTGGAATTATTCTCATGAAGTAAAAGAAATTCCATCCTTCAACTTCCTAAAAACTTAGGATTTAAAAAAAAAAAATCTAAGAATGTAGAGCCCTTAACTAAAGGCTAGGGAAAAAGGAAAAAAATGATTTGAGAAACATTGTAGTGAACGAAAAGGAAGATAGAATGACAACACAAGGGTGATATCAATAAGAAAACAAAATTATCAAGTAAAGAGAATCATTAGTCACAACTTAACTTTTTTGAGAAGACTTGGAAGCTAAAACTAACAAGTTGACCCATGCACAACAAATATGTTAGGAGACCAAAAATGTTTTGGGTTTCCCACCTTCCTTAGCATGAGTGAGATATATTAAATGAGAAACCATCCTTCAACATACCAAAAACTTGAGGTTTCCTAGAAAAGTTGCATAACAAGAAAAAGGATACTCAAATTAAACCTTAAGAAAAGAACAAGAAAAACAACAAAAGGAAGATCAAATTGAGTGGAAGAGAAAAGGGAATGCCCAATTGAGGGAGAGATCAGTAAAATGAAAAAAATATTTTCAAATAAAGAGAAGTATTGGTCATGACTTAAATTTTTTGAGAACTAGGAGACAAAATTGGAAATCCCGCCTATTTACAAGAAATATATGACGATACAAAATGAAATATAGGTTTCCAATCTTGCTTGGCACAAGTTGCAAGTAAATTAAACACCATCCTTCCACATATGGAAAACTCAGGGTTACAAAAGTAGCGGTGAGACAAGAAGGAAAATTCCTTGGATAAAACGTGGAGTAGGGTCACATCTAATATTTTCTTGTTCAATGTCTTGGTTAGTGTTCCTCGGTTAATGTATTGATGTTTCTAGTTACAATGACTACAATATACTACAATTATAATTTGTTTTCTTAGGAAAGTATCATTTTATGTGAATATTGGTGATAAAAAGTTGATTGTTGGTTTTCTTCACATTAAATTTATGGTCATTGGTAGGGATATTTGTTTTCAACTTTTTAATTTTCGTTTTGTCAATAACATGTCGATTTTAGTGTGTCACAAGTGCCAGTTTTCAATGATTTATAGGGGTTAATAATTTTCAATCCTCTAATGTTTTCAAAGGATTGAAATTTTATTTGACAACATTTCATATTACCACCGCATGGTTGTAATTTTTTTTCTATTTATTTAATTGAAACTAAATAAATTAAAGAAAAAAAAATCAAAATGTTTACATTATGTAAACTGACCTGTATATTCAACTAGATAATTCTTCATAATAGATCCAATAATATTATGCTTAAAATAAAAATCAATACTATGAGGGTTATTTTTTCCTTAGATTTATGGAATTATTAAGTTATTGTTTATTGTGTATACATGCAAGACATAACCATGTAAAAAAGAGATAAAAAAAAATACAAAAATCACTCACAAACCACAATAACAAAAGATATGATGTAGGAAACCCTTATGAAGAAAATCAAGCTAGAAGGTAAGACTACACGACTTTTACTCTTTGATGAGAAATTGTTACAAGTGAAAAAGAAATTGAGACCTATGCCCCTTGGGATGCTACAGTGCACAAAATTTCTCTCTTTTCTCTCTCTTTATCCACTCTTAACTACTCTACTAATATATGGAACAAAATTCACTTGAATAGAGTGAAACCCTATTTGCTCTTAGTGACTCAGTTATAAAAAAATTCAATAGCCTACTAGTGGTTAAGTTTGACTCCTTTAACTATTAAATAGAGTCAAAATATTGACTCTTCCATAGTTTCCTTCATCTTGGTCACTTTGATAGACCCTATTCTATGCATAATGGGGCTTGACATGGAATCTTCTTGAATCATGGTGGTCAAATAGGAACAGGTGGCAAACATTTGGCATATGAACTATGATTGAGGTGATTCTTAGGAAGTTTGAAAGGTACCAAAGTTTTCATACCCAAAAAATTATATTTTATCCCTCAAACTATTTCTACAAGGTTTTAGACGGTAATTCACCAAATTGGTACCCTCTAGTAAAACTGGTTTTATGAGCTAATCCCTACACATTTTCCACTCTAAAAGCATCAATATAGATGAAAATTAATATAATGATCCAATTTTTATCATCATTGATTTATTTTCAACCGTGTATCAATGGATTGTTTTCAATAATTTGTGCATCACCTAAGCATTAAGAAAAATGTCACTATTTATGCCTTCCAATACATAATTGGAAATAAAACTAATAACTCAAACATTGTTAGCTACCAAAACTTAAATAAAAATTTAAAATGTAACAACACATTTAATGTTTCCGTAATATATATATATTTCTATATATATATATATATATAGATATTATATATATATAATATTATATATATATATATATATATATATATATTATATATATATATATATTATATATATATATGATTTTAAAAATAATATTGGTTAGGGAGGTAGGTGGTTAAATGCTAGATTGATCTATTTAAACTATTTGTAATCGATGAAATGTTGGAAAAGGTCCATGTGTGAGCCTCCCACCCCCTTCTTTCTCTATCTATCTATTCAATAAAATTTGTGCCTTCAATTGAGTTAATAGCTTGATCAAGCATGGAACCCTTGATCAAGATTATATCTTGATTAAGGATTTGTTTAACTCAACCAATACCTTGAACAAGGTTTCAAAAGTGTATGAAGGACATTGATTGAGCGATTTTTTAGATTAGCTATCAATTTTGTATACCTCAATTATCAACTTAAATTATACCCATATCATGGTCATACTTTTACTATTTTTAGAAAACCCTTTGTGAAAAGATAGGGCTAATTTCCATGGATTCACTTATATGGATATGGTTGGTAATATTGTTAATATTGTTTTCTATTTTGAGGGCATACTTGGTTAGCAATATGTTTAGAAGATATTTCAAGAAGTATTTAGGATGCTTATTGAAATATTGTTTAAGAACCAATATATATAGTTATGGTCTTGAGAAAATATTCACTTTACATAGAAATGGAAATGATGAGACTACACTATCATTTATAAAATTATATTTTCTTTCCCTATATTTTAGAGATCCATAAGGATATTTGGCATAGATATAAGGAAATTAATTACTAGGCTATAGGTTTGCTTGAAATCCTCTTGTGGGAAGATAAAATAACACACACTCAAATATATTATATTATTGTGCATCAAGGAAATTACACACAAATTTATACGAGCAAAAGTCTCAAGATAGGAATTCTATCTTAGATGTATAGTAGTGTGGTTGAGAGATTCTCTCAACCACACACTAAACTAGGAGAAACCATATTCTAGCTAATTCCTATTATGTAGGAAAAAACTCCTCAAATGGAGAATTACAACCATAGACAAGTAGGAATTAATTATTTCTAGCTCCCCCCCTTAATGACTACTTGTCATGATAGTGATTCACATACATGATTATGTCGACCGTTATCACTACATATATATATACCTGCAAATCCACCACCATTGGGCGAATTGCATATGCAAAACTTCCAAAAACAAAGAGAGATCAGTGCCTTTCTAAGCCAAATATTCATGTCAAAATAACAATCGCAAAGAGTTGAGCTGATTGCGCCTTTCGATGCAACTGTCAGATAGAAAAGTGCGTCGACCCTCTTGTGCTCAAACACACCAATATCTGAGACCGTGAGCCAGGTGTTACTGTAGTGCACCTGCTCCTACGAGCACAAAGCTCCCATGTACACATTAGCCACTTAGGCAATATGCCACCACCGGGCAAGTCCGATCTACCACCACCGGGAAAATCCAGAACTTAAATGTGCCACCTCTGGGCAAATCCGATCTGCCACCACCAGGAAAATCTAGAACTTAAATGTGCCACCTCCAGGCAAATCCTGTAGCCACTAAGACTCCATATGTGATTTCTGGCTCACCATCACTTTACAGTGACAAAAGATGGTTTCAGGGTGACCATAAACCATTACAAATTGGTTTTAAGATCACCACGAACTTTCAGATGCCTTTAAAAATATTACATTTCATTCCACATATTTGAGTTTCTGGGTACATACAATGACCATTACAACAACTGGACTTGCTTATAACATGCTAAGGAGTCTATTCCACAAACCACACTAACTCAAACAAACACCTAATTTGTTGTCCACCATAAACGTTGTCACTGCTCCTTTACCTCATCTGTTCGTTGTTCACATCTTGGGCATCTTTGTCAAATAAATTCTTGGAACTCCATGCTTATCGTGTCATTTGTTAGAGTCATGAATTCTAACGAAACAACTTTACCTACATTGAGTTAGCTAGGCTCAATAATATTTAAACATGATTCCAAGAAACTAAATAAAAGATAAATTATTCAAGTTTAATTTCTCTATCTCTAACCATAGATGATTATTTTCCAAATATAACAAAAACTATTTAGAGTCCGGAACAATGCTCGTTCTATGAAATGCCATATTTGTGCCTAGCTTCCATTGCCATCGAGGTAACTGCCATCGCTGCCAACGAATAGGCCGCTTCAAACTTCAGCTCACCAGAACACCGCCCACACTGCTATTGTGGGCACATCCAAGATCAAACACTACATGTTGTCTTCGATCTAATCCCTGTGAGATTGTTGAAAACATATCTCTCCATGCTACTTCACAAACAAGAACTCGCTTACCTCCTATAGATACGATGACCAGACACCGAATCCTTCAAACCTTATCACTGACTCTGGAAACCCCTATTATGTGATCGAATAACAACACACCTTACACATAGCTCCATGACGCAGCTCAACTTGATTCCTCTCGAATCAGCTCCATGGGAATTTGAATAGATCGATCCTTTCCTGAATGTTGAATTCACCCGCGCTAGCCATCACACCATTTGGCTTGTGAATTATATCCGGAACTGGTTAAATTGCACCGTGTTGCACGAAGTCAATAATACACACTCTTTGCATGGTCTGTCACTACCTCGGTGTTATTAAACTATAGAAGAGCCCAGGGGTTATAGAAAGTGAAGAATTGGTGACCTTTAAGGTACAAACATCACGAGCCTCCGGCTTGAAGCTCCTAGGTAGCTTCCCCCCATAATTCGGAAGAAAGATTGGCCTCATAGTGCTCTTCCTATTCACGATCTTGGCCATATACACATTGTCCTCTAGAGAAGACTCTGCATGCGACATTTTTCTGAAAATAAAAGCTTAAACGAAAAGATAAAGAATCCTCAATGGCATTAATGGACAAAGAGAAGATGCTTCCACGGGTCTTTAATCAATATTAACACCGTGGTAGGTTTCATAGGTTGACTCCATCGATTCTTCGTAGTCACGAAAGCCTCATCACTAAGCACACACCCCGCTGGCTCAGATGCATGGTCTCTCGGATTGTCAATAGGTTAGGATGTGTGCTACATTGTGAATTTCAGGGCTTTATCAGGACCTCCAAATTCATACCACGTCAGATAGAATACATAATCTCACCAAATCTGGCAGCCAATGTGATGCAGCTCCAACATGGTCGCTCACAGCCTTCCACGCATACAGATTTTGACACCGTCCAGCTCTCAATTATCAGATCTTTGATGTTCGACCTCGAGCGCCATCACAATTTTTGACCCACCGTTACTAGATATCCTGACTGCTCGGCATCACTACCGGCTCCCAACCACAACAGATCTGACTTCTTCCACTGATCTACCTTAACACTTTCCTTTGGTCAACCTCTTAGCAGACTCAACCCTGATCCGTCAAACAACATCCACGGATCATGCAGAAGCAGCGACCCAGTGATTAATAGAAACAATCCACCCTGGTTGCCTTAACCTTCAATCTGCAACTTCAACTTTGTTAATGCACCCAATAATTGTAGCAACAAACTCAACCTTTTCTTCTGTCGGCATTTCAGTGGCAGCGGGAGCTTCTTCCTTATCTGATGATTCTTCAACCTTTTCTTCAACAGTCGTAGCCTCGGTGGGAGGCTGAGCGATAGTCTCTTCCTTAGCTGGCTTGGCTTCTTCAGTGGTCGGGGTAGATTCCTCCTTGGGTTTTTCCACTTCCTCGGATTCCACTGCGACTGATTCTGCTTCAGGCTCCAATGCAGGCACCGTTACAGTCCATGTTCACATGATTGGAATTGGAATTACAACAAATCAAATTGAATAAAATAGTGAACTAGAAAAACAACCACGTAGACCCACATGATGCAACTAACAACGCCCTTTCTGCTAGATCCACGCAAACATCCAAAAAAAACACACAGATCCATGGCATCACAGATCTACTAGTTGGTACTGTTAGCAAGTCGCTCGCTCGAAGCTAGAACACCACCCGAAATCGACTTCACATCCGCTTTCTATGCTATATGTGTTCGCTCTGCAACAAGCATCATTCGTTATTCCCACTTTGCAGGGCGACGCATCGCAGGCTTAACCCATAGCTGAATCGCACATGGACAAACAAAACACATCCCTGCAAGATCCATCGATATGCAGGATCCACACACTAGTAGATCCACCAGCACACAGACCAGCCTGAACACTTACCAATGCCACTGACTCGACCACGTTGCACTGTTGGCTTAACTAATCAGCAGTCACAGGCTCTCAAATCTACAGCCATTATAACTTGCCATCCATCAACAACAAATACCAAATAAGGCACCAACAATGCCCTCCGAGCAAACAAGGCACAAACAATGCCCTCCACGTAGCCTCCACACTACTCGACTACGCTGCTTCTCGACCACGTTGCTTCTGCAACGTGAACGACCACCACTACTACATATCTCACCAACCACCATTAGTGGCCTCCATTTTCCACTGTTGCATATCTGACTCGCTACCTAAGAAGCCTTCACTTCATTATGACGATCTTTGATCTCGCCACTTCATCACCCATGATCTCTAAACTCGCTGCTGTAGTGTGATCTTAGACCCCTAACTGCAAAAATCTACCAACCTTTAATCCAATGCACAGGTCAACTCTCTACTCATCCATCTCCACAAAGATCCAACTTGCACGTAGTACACCAACAAATTGCAACTCCGCAAAACCATGCAACAATGAAAATGCACCTCCTCCTTCACCGCGCAGTACTCCAGAAAAGAGTGTTGAACTTGAATCCACTAGAACCCTGTAGATCCAGCCGCGCTACACCAGAATGAATTGTCGACTCCAAATCACATCTTTTTGCGACCTACTCCAAGCATACGAAGGACAATGCTTCCATAGTCAACACACCAGATTCACAACGCCGCCGGCTTGACTATGCTACACCGCCGGCTCAACTGATCTATTGGCTCTTGATCGGATCTCTCTCGACTAGCAAACACACCACGGTTGTAGATCACCAGATCCACTACATCATTCCACAAATCCTCTTCACGTTATCCATTTCAGTCTCTGCAACTCCTCCACAGATCCAGCAATAGAGATACCACGATGCCAAGCTAATAGGAATGCTACCATTGTAGCCATGTTTTCTCGACCTCAACTGTGAAGGCACCACTTCAATCCACGCGCACTCCTCTACGCAATTAGCTCTCCTCCGCACCTCGTATCTATTCCACTATACTACCACAGATCACCTTCATGGATAAACAAACTTAACACTAATATAAATGATTTATTTTCCTATGCCCAGGAAGGGCCAGAGGCCCTTACGGGCTCTGAAGCTCTGATACCAAGATAAAATAGAACACACTCAAATATATTCTATTATTGTCCATCAAGGAAATTACACGCATATTTATACAAGCAGAAGTGTCAATATAGGAATTCTTAGACGTACAGTAGTGTGGTTGAGAGATTCTCTCAACCACACACTAAACTAGGAGAAACTATATTCTAGCTAATTCCTATTATGTAGGAACAAACTCATCAAATGGAGAATTACGGCCATAGACAAGTAGGAATTAATTATTTCTAACTTGGGATCCCTCCCCTCTATCTAAAATATCCAAAAGGAGGTTAGTGACAATGAATAGTTAAATGAGTGGTCAATAGCCCCAAGGGACTCCACTAATTTCGAACCCATAAACTTTCCATCATCAACATGCTTTCAATAGACTATGCAACTTATTAATCTAACCCTTTTGTATCTCTATCTATCCATCTATTTATCTAGAAAAATTGGAAATAACTTATCCCACCCTCCTATATAATAATATAGGGTTTCTTTTCCTCAAAAGGAGTTGTAGTATCCCATGGTTATGCCTCTGTAAAGTAACAATTAATTATATCTTGCATGTTCAAATGGCAATTCCATCTACTCACCATAAGTGTCCCATGTGGAGTTAGTAACATACGAGAACACACTAGTGCTATATAAGCATTAGAGTATTAAAAACATATAGACCTAATGATGAAGAAGGGGTGTTAATACTTTAGCCAAAAGAGGGAACAATAGTTCATCTCCTATTATAGAAACTCTATCACTAAGAAGAGTAGAGATAGAACAAAGAAAAGAAGAACACTCATTTACTAGGAGATTAAAGGAGAATAGAGTGTCTCATAGCTCTATAATATTTGATGATTTCTATATTTTCCCTTCAACACTCCTTTGTTTAAGAAACATATACTTCATATTATTGTAGGGTTTCACATATTTGGTTTCTTATGTAATTATTATTTTTATAGTGTTTCTTTTTTACTATAGTTCCAGTGGCTGAAAAATGTAATTATTATTTTTAGTGTTTCTTTTTTACCATAGTTCCATTGGTTAAAAAAATTGTATAGTGTGTTTATTTTCCTACTAAATCACTATATAACAAAAAAAATAATAAATACACAATAGAGAAAAGATTTATATATTCATAACCGTAGACCTAAATTTATGACTTGTATTGGAAAGATGAACCACAAAATATATAAATTGTTTATAAAGAATATTAATATCAGAGAGATTTTCAATAGGCACTGTGTGACTTCACAGGTGATGATGCGAAGCAGGGATGCAATGGGATGCACCAAAATATGTCGTCGTCGAGTCCACGATGGATGATTATAGTGGTGTGCCTAAATGCCCACATTCGAGGTGTAATTCCAAACTCATTAAATATGATTGTGAGAAATTCTTGTCATCTAAATGGCTTGTGAGAAATTCTTGTCATCTAAAAAGTTATATATTCAGAGAAAGTATATTTCCCATATCCTAGTGACTACAAGTTCCTCCTCCCTTTTCTTCTTTAACAACAACATGAGGAACAAAATGTCAGAAATGCTACCGCCTGTTTTGCATTGAATGTAGGAATATGCTCCCTAATTGGGCGTTGTAAATGCAGAGTTGAATTTGCTTGCAGAGAACAACAAGTGGAAGCGGTGTCCGAACTGCAAGCATATGATTGAACGCATCGAACGTTGCATGCACATGTACACGATTTCTAAGTCATGGAGTTTTTGTTTATTAGAATTTAATCATAACTTAATGAGAAAGTGTTTATGCTTTTTATTTTTTTATATAGTGTTTTATGTTCTAATATTAAATTTGTTTATTTTCGGTTATGGTCATGAATTTTGCTATAAATATGGAATTCCATGGGATGATAATTGTCATTGTGATCAGGAAGAAGATAATGATTATGAGCAGGGTAGCAATGATGATGAACATAATTATGAACATCAAGATAATGTTATATATATAAATTATATATTATATATATATATATATATAATATATATATATATATATTATATAGTATATAATTTAGGATAGATAGATTATATATATTGAAACATATAATTTTAAAATAGTTATTTTATATTTTGGTTATTTTACAACTTTTATAATTGTTTATCATTTAAATTACTTAAATTGATGATTACCCGATAATTTAATTGTTGAACTTTCTTTTATATTTTACTATTTAATATTCAAATCATATATAATTTGAATTATAAATTATTGGTTGTTTTTATTAAAACAGATATACTATTAAAACAAATATATGTTTTAAAAATAGTTATTCATATCTAGAATAGGAAATCATATAATAAATGTTGAATATACATAATGTAACTTGAAAGAAAAAGGTAGGGTTGCAATAGAAACAAAAATAAATAATCCGCACTTCATTTGTTGTTGTAGTATTGTTTTTGGATGTCACATACCTTTGTGCCCCAATATTTACAATTAGCTACTAGGCTCCCATTCCCCAATTTAACTTAGATTAAATAATTTAGATTCACAGTAGTCACATGAATAATTATTCCATTATCTCATGAACACATATTATACATGCAAGTACACTCATACACTTAAAAATTTGACAACAACAGGAGTTATGAACCATAAGATAGCACAATGCAATTGTACTCATAAGTTTAAAAATGATGTAGGAGCATCTAGCTCATGGTAAACAAGAAGAAAGGTTTTTGCTATTTGTCTTATAGGTTACAAGTTGGTTGGTTTACAGGTCATAGCACCTGGGTTCATTTTATTTTTTTCTAAGAATTTTTATCATTTAGGGAACAATGGTAGTTTACAGTTTGTAATTTCATTTTCATTTTTCTTTCAAGTTAATATTTAGGAATTAGTTTGATAAGTTAGGAGAACGGTTGAGAATGTAACTAAAACTAACTGTTGGCAGTTCCACAAACTCATTCATATAGTAGTACAAAATGGGAATGAAAACATTCTGTAAGGGTTGATTCCCACTATAGTAGAAGAGCAACAAATGTTGGAAATAATACGGAGAGGGGGGGGGGGGGGG
>APFE030483419.1:54436-85634 GCA_000404065.3 Pinus taeda | reverse complement strand
ATGCCTGCGGCTGTGCGCCTTAGTAGTTGTGGAGGGAGTGGGCCAGCCTGCGAGATGCCCGTGGTCATTGAGTACCGGATTGGATGCCTGCCTTGGGACAGATGAGGTCTGAGTCAGGCGCGAGCCTTGGGGCCAGCCTTCGACTAGGATACAGACTGGGTTAGGCTTGTGCCTGGTGCCGAAAGTGGAAAAAGGACAAAGATTCCTTGAGATTTCCCGGAGTGTTGGGAACTTTCGATGCCTACTGGTTATACTAGTTTAGCAGAGGGTGTTGGCAACTTGAAGTAAATAAAATAATAAATAATAAGAACTAATAAAAATGATACAAAAAAATAATAAAAAAAACTTAACTTCGGGACGAAGTTCCTTAAAGTGGGAGAGTATGTAACATCCCTCCCTTAATAATAAATACATAAATAATAAAACTAATAAAAATAATACAAAAAAAATATAATTAATAATAAACAATATAATAATATGATTATATAAATAACCACTAAATAAATAATAAAAAGAATAACAAATAAAATAATACAAAATAATAAGTTAATAATAAAGATGAATAAATAAATCATTATAAAATAACAAATAAATAAAAAGTAATAAAAATAAAAAATAGTAAATAACCAAAATATCAAATAATAATAAAAATAAATAAGAAAATTATAAAAAATTAGCATGTCGACACATGGAGGGTGGGCATGTGACATGCAGACACATGGAGGTGTGCATGTGGTTTCCCATCCAATGTTTTTTCTATTTAAGGAATGATAAGGAGCATGGAAGGGGTCTTCTTCCATCATTCTGAGGTTTTGTCTTCATTCTCTTGGAAGAGTATTGAGACTTAGGAATACTGGCAGTAGTCGTTGATTGAGGGCTTGGGGGTGGCCAGTTGTAACAGAATCCTGCACAATTGAGCCTAAGGTTGGGAGGAGAGTCGTCCCCAAAACCATGTTGCAGTAAGCCTACTTCATGCACAGGTAAGCTCAGGCAAGCACTCTTCATTGTTTAAATTTATTGTTAATAAGTTAATTAGATGTTGTTTTTGGGCTGTTACAAAGTCATCATCCATATAGAGTTAGATAACAGAAACTAACTTCTAGGAGAAGAAGTAAAGAAAAACATATAAAAGGGATTTTTCTTACCAGAGAGAGAGAGGTTGCTATACGTGGAGAAACAACAACAGGCAGTGGATTTGCAAGGGACCCTAACCACAAGGGAGCATACTGGTTAGCATGAGAAGGAAAAGTGAAATAGCATTGAAGCTCATAGAGAAAGCTTACTTGTAAATTGGAGAGTTGAGGCTGAGAATGGGGTCACCTCGTGGTTGCCACTTGAGTGTGCAAACAACCAAACAACTAGATGAATAATAGAGCCAACAAACCATAACCACAGGTACAAAAGTTTAGACATTAAGAGCTATCAAAGGAGTACAAAAATACTGGGGTATAGATACCAACCAAATACAGTCGCAGAGTGTTGGAAAACAAACTAGGGCCATCAAAAAACCAACAAATAGTCCAGAGGACCAGGAGTGTGCCCAGACGACGAGTTCATAACCCTTAAGGAAGAACCAGACCAGAGCGCAGTTGCACAGAACTCTTCTCTTGCCAAACAAAAAATGACCAAGTCGAAGAGAGGTTAGGGTTACACATTGAGCGGGAGGACGTAAAACGAGAACAAGATAGGTGTTATGCTCTAGACTGTAATTGTATGCAGTCACATGCAGAACCTCCTCCTCCAGTACTTGAAAGTTGGATAAGAAACCATACATTTAATTATTGTAATAAAACAAAACAACCTTTTGTCCAAGTGAGAATGAGGACTAGGCCAGCAAATTTTGGTATCAGAGCAGGATTTTTAGTTTTCCTGAGAAATGGAAGTTGGAAGATGAGGTCATGGAAGAGGTGCTCACAGAGTACCAGAGGAAGGATTGCAAGAGGAAGTTAGGATCTTTACTGCCTGTTTAGAGGTAGTTGAAGCAGGAAGGAGAAGGGATCCAGAGGTAGGAGATGACAATGAAGAAGAATCTATAGTTGCAATAAATGGATTAGATGAGGAAGGACTGGAAATTAGATTGTTGAGGTGAGTCCTATTGGCTAGCAGCAAGCCTAAGCCAGAAATTCCAAACAACAATGGCAACTTGTCTACAAAAGTTCTGTTGGACTGGAGTAGGGAATTGGACAAGTATTTTGAATGAGAAGAGGTCAACAAAAATCAGAGAGTTAAATTCACTGCAAGAAAGTTTAAGGGGCATGCAACCTTGTGGTGTGACAATGTCCATGTGGAAAGGAGAAGGATGAATAAGTTGCCAATAAAGAAATGGCCAAGAATGGTGGCCAAGATGAAAGGCATATTTTTGCCCAAAGATTACAAGATTGCTCTACATCGGAAAGTGCAGAATTTGAAGCAAAAACGAATGACAGTGAGGGAATATACTGAAGAATTCTACGAGGTAAATTTAAGAGCTAGTTACATGGAGGATACCCCGGAAAAAACAACAAGGTATGTAAATGGTCTGAGAGTGGAAATATTGGATGAGATAACCATTCTTTCCCCCAAAAATATAGAGGAAGCCTACCAGAGTGCCATGAAGGAAGAGGAGAAGATCACCAGAAAATAGAATGCTAAGAGAGGATGGAGAACTGGTAGAGGAAGAGGACAATCCTATCGCAAAGGACAAACTGCCAACAATAGTGAAGAGGGCAGCAGTTCTATAACTTCAGAGGCATCGAAAAAAGTAGATAGCACTAGAGGAGGAAGGCCATATCAGAGAGGCAAGAGAAATGGCCAAGGCAGTGGGGGCTGCCTATCAGTGCTACAGGTGCCACAAGTGGGGGCACAGGTCCTTTGAGTGTCGTGGAGCAGAACAAGTTGGTCAAACATGAGCATATCTTGCATAGCTGGAGGAAGCAGAGGCACCACCCAAGGAAGCTGAAAACATGCCAAAAACAGGGCCAGCCTTAGTTTTGAATAAAGTACTTTTCAAACCAGCAAAGGAGACAGCTGACCCAACTCAAAGGAAGGCATTATTCTGGAAAGTTTGTAAGTTGTACAGAAAATACTGCAAGTTGATTATCGATAGTGGGAGCATGGATAATTTGGTTGCCACATAGATGGTGGAGAAGTTCAGTTTGAAGCAGCTGAAGCATCCCACTCCCTACAAGGTATTGTGGTTGCAAAAAGGCCACCATCTGTTGGTTGATGAACAATGTGAAGTTGAGTTTCATATTGGCAGGTATAAGGACAATGTTGTTTGCGATATTATGCAAATGATTGTATGTCATATACTGCTAGGAAGGCCATGGAAGTATGGCAGGAAGGTAGCGCATGATGGAAAGACAAACTATTACAAGTTTTTCAAGGATGGGATTAAGCACACACTTGTACCCATCAAGGAGGAAGAAACAACAAGAATGAGTGGAGTTAAAGCATTACTGGTGGGAGGAAAGGAATTCCTAAAGAAGATCAAAGACAACGAAGTGAATTATGTTGTAGTAAGGAGGCCAAGGATAGTGTCACTACACACTTAAATTTCAGATTTACTAGAAGAAATCCAGGAGATGTTGCAGGAGTTTAGTGATATTGTAGTGGATGATCTACCAGATAAACTGCCTCCTAAGAGGAGTATCAGTCATCACATTGACTTTATACCTGGAGCAAGTCTACCAAAAAAAGCAGCATACTCGATGAGCCCCAAAGATAATGAGGAGATTAAAAAATAGGTGCAGGAATTGCTGGATAAAGGGCTGATAAGGGAGAGTTTGAGCTCTTGTGCAGTTCCGACAATTATCGCTCCCAAGAAAGGAGGAGAATCGAAAATGTGCATGGATTCGAGGTCCATCAACAAGATTACCATTAGGTACAAGTTTCCACTGCCATGGATGGACAATATGATGGACTGCTTGAGTGGGGCAGCATACTTCTCAAAGATCGATCTAAAGAGTGGTTATCACTAGATCCGGATCAGGGAAGGGGATGAATGGAAAAAATCATTGAAGACTAATGAAGGGTTGTATGAGTGGCTGGTAATGTCATTCAGATTAAGAAATTCCCCTAGTACCTTTATGCGGCTGATGAATGAAATGCTGAAAGAGTTCATTGGAAAGTTTGAGATAGTGTATCTTGAGGATATATTAACTTTTAGCAAGACTAAGGAGGAACACTTACGACATGTTCAAAATGTGTTGGAGAAATCACAAGAGAATAAGCTGCTAATAAATCTGAAAAAATGTAACTTTTTTTCAAAATGAGCTAGTTTATATGGGTTTTTTGGTTACAGAGAACGAGTTGAAGATGGACCCAGAAAAATTTGCAGCTATTATTAGGTGGCCATCGCCAAAGAGCCTATTTGAGGTTCATAGTTTTCATTGGTTGGCAAGATTTTATCGTAAATTTATTAGATATTTTAGTGGAATTTGCATGCCTATGTTGGACACTATTAAGGAAGTGAGTTAGCCTTTCCATTGGACTGAAGCAACAGAGAGGAGCTTCCAGTTATTGAAGAAAAAACTCACTGAGAAGCCAATCCTAAGATTGCCTGATTTTAATAAGATCTTCCAAGTCTGTTGTGATGAAAGCGGTACGACCATTGGAGCTATACTTAGCCAGGAAGACAAGCCTATTTTTTTCAGTGAGAAGTTGAATGAGAGTAGGCAGAAGTACTCATCTTATGACAAAGAATTATATGTTTTCATCCAAGCACTAAAGCATTGGAGACACTATCTATTGGGGAGTGAGTTTGTTTTATTTTATGATAACTCTCCATTGAAATATGTGATGCAACAACATAAGCTAAATCACAAGCATTCTAAGTGGGTCGAATGTTTACAGAGTTCCACTTTTGTGTTAAAAACATTAGCGGGTAGGCCAACAAGGTGGCAGATGCATTGAGTAGAAGAGCTTTTCTCTTGTAGGAGAGTACGATACAAGTGTTAGGATTCAAGCATTTCAATGACTTGTATTAGACCGACACAGATTTTAAAGAGGCTTATGAAGCCTGTCAGAATCCTTTGCTGAGAAAAAATAGTCCATGGTTGGAGTATAATTTACAGGAGAAGCTATTGTTTAAAGGGTGACAATTATGCATTCATGATTATTCGATGAGAGAAAATATCGGTCGGGAGAAGCACAGTGGAGGTCTAGTAGGGTATTTTGGCATAAACAAAACATTAGAACAATTGGGACACTTTTATTACTGGCCAAAGATGTCACGGGATATGCAGTGATATGTGAGTAGGTGTAAAGTGTGCCAATTGGTGAAAGGACATAGCCAAAATGCAGGACTCTACATGCCGCTGCCTATTCCAAGTAGACCATTGGACTCAATCAGCTTAGATTTTTTCTTGGGTCTACCAAGGACGAAATGAGGTTTCGACTCGGTGATGGTGGTAATAGACCAGGTTTTGAAAATGGTGCATTTCATTCCTTGTCGAAAAACCAGTGATCCTACTCACATAGCACACTTGTTTTTGACGGAAATCATCAAGTTGCATGGCTTACCAAGGTCCATTATCTCAGACAGGGATGTGAAATTTACAAGGCACCTTTTGCACACCCTGTGGAAGAAGTTGGACACTCAGTTGAGTTTCAACTCTGCATATCGTCCACAAAGTGATGGGAAAATAGAGGTGGTGAATAGGAGCTTGGGAAACCTGCTACGAAGTTTGTTTGGGGAGAAATCACAAATGCGGGATCGTGTGCTTGCTTAGGCGGAATTCACTCATAATGATTCACCAAACTGTAACACGGGTTACAGTCCTTTTCATATTTTGTATGGCATGCATCCTTGAATAGTGCATGAGCTACGAGATTTGGGAAAATTACAAAGGAGTGCTGACGGGGAAGATTTCACCAAGGCAATGAATGACCTACATGAGCAGGTAAAGTTGAAATTGTAGGAAAACAGTCAGAGATATAAACAGAATGTAAATTTAAAGCAACAAGAAGTATAGGTTAATGTATGGGATGAAATCCTTGTGCATTTACGTAAAAAACGATATCCTAAGGGCGAATATAACAAGCTGAAATACAAGAAGATTGGCCCCTACAAAATTCTTCAAAAATTATTTTCCAATGCCCATGAATTATAGCTGCCACTAGATATAGGCATATCGCCCATCTTTAACGTGGTAGATCTGTTTCCATTTACTGCGATTCCTGAAGACGACAATGCAGCATGGCGATAACGGGACACCCATATTGAGAATGGTTCTTGGATGAGGAAAATGCCTACGGTTTAGCACCTTGAGATTAAGAGAATTCTCAACACACAATTGGCCAAACGCTCTCGCAGGAAAGAGTACCTTCAGTACCTTGTTAAGTAGAAGAATTGTCCCATTGAGGATAGTTCGTGGCTTGACGTGGCACAAATGCAGCAACCAGGCTATTCTGTTGAGGAACTTATGAAATGGAGCCATGACTTTTTGTTACCCCGGGAGCCTGATGCATGAGCATCCAGCTTAGGGTAAACAGGAAGACAAGTGTTTGTCTTACATGTTACAGGTTGGCTGGTTGACAGGTCATAACACCTGGGTTCATTTTATTTTCTCTAAGAATTTTTATCATTTAGAGCCCAATAGTCGTTTACATTTTGTAATTTAATTTTCATTTTTCTTTCAAGTTAATATTTAGGAATTAGTTTGATAAGTTAGAAGAACACTTGAGAATGTAACTAAAGCTAACTGTTGGCAGTTTCACAAACTGCTTCATATAGTAGTACAAAATAGGAAAGAAAAAATTTTGTAAGGGCTGATTCCCACCATAGTAGAAGAGCAATAAAGAATTTAGAAGTGTTATTTTACAGCGATCTGATTTCCATGTGCAATTAGTTCTTTTCACATTTCTAAACAAACTCATTGAGTGCATTTCCAAACAAAATATTGATAACATCTCCAAGGAAGAGGAAAACATTCGTATGCTGGAATATACTATGGCAGACTTTGAGGACAACCAAAGAAAACAAGGACCAAGAGACGAGGACCCAAGAGCATTGTTGGCAACAAACCAAATAGAACGAGCACACAAGAAGCAAACCAAAGGGTTTTATAACCGCTAATTACAAAGACTAGAAACACGAAGACTGCGTGCTTGACAGGTAATAAGTAAACTAGTCAAATACAAAACTACTTTTCTTTTCAGAAGTGAAAAATTCACTATTAAGCTAGAGGCTACATAGTAAGCAAATCTAAGAAATAAATTAAGGTAAGTTACAATTCATATTCAAGGAGAATAGAGAGTTTGGTTCAAAACCCCCAAATATATACATATATAAATCCACCAGATAACGTCACAGCAAATTTTGAGTATCCAGGTTCAAACCCTAGAAACATACTCGAATTACAAAACCTTGAATTCATTCACAAAACTGGACCCTGGCCAAAATTTACAGTAACCATAATCTACAATAAAGCAACCTAAACAACTAAAAGACTGAGTCCAAAACGTGCTACACAATAGAACAACAGTCGATGAACAAAAATACCATGGAGAGACCCTATCAGGTCTAGTGGAGTGCCAAATAAGCTGAGACAAGTGTGAGGTGCTCGCCCTCCACCTAAAGTCATCATACATAGAGAGTTAGATAATAGAAACCAACTTCGAGGAGAAGAAGTAAAGAAAAAAACATATAAAATGGATTTTTCTTACCAGAGAGAGAGAGGTTGTTGTATGTGGAGAAGCAACAACAATAGGTAGCGGATTCGCAAGGGACCTTCACCATAAGTGAGCATATCGGTCAGCATCGGAAGGAAAAGTGAAATAGCATTGAAGCTCAGAGAGAATTCTTACCTGTAAATTGGTGAGCTGAGGCTGAGAATGGGGTCAACTTGTGGCCACCACTTGAGTGTGCAAACAACCAAACAACTAGATGAATAGCAGAGCCAACAAACTATAACCATAGGTACAAAGATTTAGACATTAAGAGCTATCAAAGGAGTACAAAAACACCAGGTTTCAGATACCCACCAAATACAGTCACAGAGTGTTGGAAAACAAACCAGGGCCATCAAACAACCAACAAACAGTCCAGAGGACCAGCAGTGTGCTGGAATAATGAGTTCATAACCCTTAAGGAAGAACCAGACGAGAGAGTAGTCACATAGAACTCTTCTCTTGCCAAACGAAAAATGACCAAGTTGAGGAGAGGTTAGGGTTACACATTGAGTGGGAGGACGTAAAATGAGGATGAGACAGGTGTTCTACTCCAGAGTGTAATCGTATGTGGTCACATGCATAATCGCCTCCTCCAGTACTTTAAACTTGGATAAGAAATCATAAATTTAATTATTGTAATAAAACAAAACAACCTTTTATCCAAGTCAGCATGAGGGTTGGGCCACCAAATTTTGGTATCAGAGCAAGATTTTTAGTTTTCCTGAGAAATGGAAGTTGGAAGATGAGATCATGGAAGAGGTGCTCAGAGAGTAGCAGAGGAAGGATTGTGGGAGGAAATTAGGATTGTTATTGCCCGTTTGGAGGCAATTCAAGTAGGAAGGAGAAAGGATCTAGAGGTAGGAGATGATAGCGAAGAAGAAGCTATAGTTGTGGCAGATGGATCGGATGAGGAAGGACTAGAAATTAAATTCTTTAGGTTGGTCCTATTGGCTAGCAGCAAGCCTAAGCCAAAAATACTAACAATGGCAGCTTGTCCACAGAAGTTCTGCTGGACTGGATTAGCAAATTGGACAAGTATTTTGAATGTAAAGAGCTCAATGAAGATCAGAGAGTTAAATTCACTACAACCAAGTTGAAGGGGCATGCAGCCTTGTGGTGGGATAGTGCCCATGTGGAAAGGAGAAGGATGAATAAGTTGCTAATAAAGAAATGGCCAAGAATGGTGGCCAATATGAAGGGAAGATTTTTTCCCAAAGATTACAAGATTGCTCTGCATCGGTAAGTGTAGAATTTGAAGAAAAAAGGAATGATAGTGAGAGAATATATTGAAGAATTCTATCGGGTAAATTTAAGAGTTGGTTACATGGAGGATACCCCAAAAAAAATATCAAGGTATGTAAATGGTCTAAGATTGGAAATATTGGATGAGATAAGCATTCCTTCCCCAAAAAAGGTATAGGAAGCTTACTAGAGTGCCATGAAGGTAGAGGAGAAAATCATCAGAAAACAAAATGCTAGGAAAGGACGGGGAACTGGTAGAGGAAGAGGACAATCCTATGGCAGAGGATGAACTGCCAACAATAGTGAAGAGGGAAATAGTTCTAAAACTTTAGGGACAATGGAAAAAGTAGATAACACTAGAGGAGGAAGGCCATATCAGAGAGGCATGGGAAATGGCTGAGGTAGGGGGGGCTGCTTATGAGTGCTATAGGTACCACAAGTGGGGGCACAAGTCTTTTGAGTGTCCTAGAGTGGAATAAGCTAGTCAAAGAGGAGCATATCTTGCGAAGCTGGAGGAAGCAGAGGCACCACCCCAAGAACCTGAAATATGCCAAAAATAGGGGAAGCCTTAGTTCTGAATAAAATAATTTTGAAACCAGCAAAGGAGACGACTGACCCAACTCAAAGGAAGGCATTATTCCGGACAGTTTGTAAGTCACACAAAAATGCTGCAAGTTGATTATCGATAGTGGGATCATGGATAATTTGGTTGCCAAAAAGATGGTAGAGAAGTTGGGGTTGAAGTGGCTGAAGCATGCCACTCCCTATAAGGTATCGTGGTTTTAGAAAGGCCATCAGTTGTTGGTTGAAGAAAAATGTGAATTTAAGTTTTATATTGGCAGGTATAAGGACAAGTTTGTTTGCGATATTATGCAAATGGAGGTATGTCATATACTGCTAGGAAGGCCATGGTAGTATGATAGGAAGGTAATGCATGATGGAAAGACAAATTGTTACAAGTTTTTCAAAGATGGGATTAAGCACACACTTGTACCCATCAAGGAGGAAGAAATGGCAGAAACGAGTGGAGAAAAAGTGTTATTGGTGGGAGGAATGGAATTATTAAATCAGATCAAAGATAACGAAGTGAATTATGCTGTAGTAAGGAGGCCAAAGACAATGTTACTACACACTGAAATTTCAGATTTACCAAAAGAAATCTAGGAGATGTTGCAGGAGTTTAGTGATATCATAGTGGATGATCTACCAGATAAAATGCCTCATAAGAGGAGTATCAGTCATCACATTGAATTGATACCTAGAGCAAGTCTACAAACAAAGAAACATACCAGATGAGCCCCAAAGATAATGAGGAGATTAGAAAATAGGTGCAGGAATTATTGGATAAAGGGCTGATAAGGGAGAGTTTGAGCCCCTGCGCAGTTCCGACAATTATCACTCCCAAGAAAGGACGAGAATGGTGAATGTGCATGGATTTGAGGTCCATGAACAAGATTACCATTAGGTATAGGTTTTCACTGCCACGAATGGACGATCTGATGGACTACTTGAGTGGGGTAGCATACTTCTCAAAGATCAATCTAAAGAGCGGTTATCACCAGATTCAGATTAGGGAAGGGGATGAATGGAAAACATCATTCAAGACTAATGAAGGGCTTTATGAGTGGCTGGTAATGTCATTCGGATTAAGTAATTCCCCTAGTACCTTCATGTGACTGATGAATGAAATGATGAAAGAGTTCATTGGAAAGTTTGTGATAGTGTATCTTGATGATATATTAATTTTTAGCAAGACTAAGGAAGAACACTTACGACATGTTCAAAGTGTGTTGGAGAAATTGCAACAGAATAAGCTTATGATAAATCTAAAAGAATGTAATTTTATTCAAAGAGAACTGGTTTATCTGGGTTTTGTGATTGCATAGAACAAGTTGAAGATGGTCCTAGAAAACGTTGCAGCTATTATTAGCTGGCCATCCCCAAAGATCCTATTTTAGGTTCGTAGTTTTCATGGGTTGGAATGTTTTTATCATAATTTTTTCAAAGACTTTAGTGGAATCTACGCACCTATGTTGGATACTATTAAGAAAATGAGTCAGTTTTTCCATTGGATTGAAGCAACAGAGAGGAGCTTCTAGTTATTGAAGAAAAAAATAATTGAGAGGTCAATCCTAAGATTGCCTAATTTTAATAATCTCTTCCAAGTCTTTTGTGATCCAAGCGGTATGGCCATTGGAGCTGTTCTTATCTAGGAAGACAAACTTGTTGTGTTTTTCAGTGAGAAGTTGAATGAGAGCAGGCAGAAGTACTCATCTTATGAAAGATAATTCTATGTTGTTGTCCAAGCACTAAATCATTGGAGACACTATCTATTGGGGAGTGAGTTTGTTTCAGTTTCTGATAACTCTGCACTGCAATATGTGATGCAACAACATAAGTTGAATCAAAAACATGCTAAGTGGGCCAAATATTTATAGAGTTTCACTTTTGTGTTAAAACACATTAGCGGGTAGGCCAACAAGGTTGAAGATGCATTGAGTAAAAGAGCTATTCCCTTGTAGGAGAGTATGATAAAAGTGTTGTTCTTTGAGCATTTGAAGACTTGTATTAGATCGATGCAGATTTCAAAGAGGCTTATGAAGCCCATAAGAATCCTTTGCTGAGAAACAATAGTCCATGGTTGGACTATAATTTACACGAGAAGCTATTGTTTAAAGGGGGACAATTATGCATTCCCGATTATTCGACAAGAGAAAATATCATTTAGGAGAAGCATAGTGGAGGTCTAGCAGGGCATTTTGGCATAGAAAAACCACTAGAAGAGTTAGGAAACTTTTATTTCTAGCCAAAGATGTGACAGGACATGCATCGATATGTGACTAGGTGTAAAGTGTGCCAATTGGCGAAAGGACATAGCCAAAATGTAGGACTTTACACGCCACTACCTATTCCAAGTAGACCATGGGACTCATTCAGCTTGGATTTTGTCTTGGGTCTACCAAGGAAACAACGAGGTTTCGACTTAGTGATGGTGGTAATAGACCATTTTTCTAAAATGGCGCATTTCATTCCTTGTTGAAAAACCAGTGATGCCACTCACGTAGTGGACTTGTTTTACATGGAAATCATCAGGTTGCATGGCTTACCGAGGTCCATTATCTCGGACAGGGATGTGAAATTTACAGGGCACTTTTGGTACACCCTATGGAAGATGTTGGACACTCAATGTGTTTCACCTCTGCATATTGCCGACAAACTGATGGGAAAACAGAGGTGGTGATTAGGAGCTTTGGAAACCTGCTATGAAGATTGATTGGAGAGAACTCACAAATGTGGGATTTAGTGTTTGCTTAGGTAGAATTCACTTATAACGATTCACCAAATTGCAGCAAGGGCTACAGTCCTTTTCAAATTTTGTATAACATGCATCCTCGCAGAGTGCATGAGCTACGAGATCTAGGAAGATTAGAAAGAAGGAGTGCTAACGCGGAAGATTTCACCAAGGCAATGAATGACTTACATGAGTAGGTAAAGTCATAATTATAGGACAACAGTTAGAGATATACACAACATGTAGATTTAAAGCGGCAAGAAGTACAATTTAATGTAGGGGATGAAGTCCTTGCACATTTATGCAAAGAATGATTTCCTAAGGGCGAATATAACAAGCTGAAATACAAGAAGATTGGCCCCTGCAAAATTCTTCGTAAATTCTCTACCAATGCCCATGAATTACAGCTGCCACCAGGGATAGGCATATTGCCCATCTTCAATGTGGCAGATTTGTTTCCATTTACTGCGTGCCTTGAAGATGACAGTGCAGCATGGCCATAAAGGGACACCGAGATTGAGAATGGTTCTTGGATGAGGCAAATGCCTATGGTTCAGCCCCTTGAGATCCAGAGAATTCTAGACACAGTGGTGGCCAAACGCAATTGCAGGAAAGGGTTGAGGATAATTCGTGGCTTGAAACGACACAAATACAGTGAACAATGTATTCTGTTGAGGAACTCATGGAACAGAGCCATGACCTTTTTTTACCCCGAGAGCCTGATGTAGGAGCATCCAGCTCAAGGTAAACAGGAAGACAGGTGTTTTTCTTACAAGTTACAGGTTGGTTGGTTGACAGGTCATAGCACCTGGGTTCATTTTATTTTTTCTAAGAATTTTGATCATTTAGGGCCCAATAATCATTTACATTTTGTAATTTCATTTTCATTTGTCTTTCAAGTTAATATTTAGGAATTAGTTTGATAAGTTAGAAAAATAGTTGAGAATGTAACTAAAACTAACTGTTGGCAGTTTCACAAACTATTTCATACAATAGTACAAAATAGGAAAGAAAACATTTTGTAAATGTTGATTCCCAACATAGTAGAAGAGAAATAAAGAATGCAAAAGTGTTATTTTACAGTGATTTGATTTCCATGTGCAATTAGTTCTCTTCCTATTTCTAAACAAATTCATTGAGTGCATTTCCAAACAAAATATCGATTACAACTCCAAGGCATAAGCAAACATTTGTATCTTGGAATATACTGTGATAGACTGTAAAGACAAGCAAAGATAACAAGGACTGAGAGATGAGGACCCGAGAGCATTGTTAGAAACAACCCAAACCAAACGGGTGCAGAAGCAACAAACTAGAAGGTTTCATAACTGCTAATTACAGAGACTAGAAACACAAAGATCACGCACTTGCGAGGTAACAAGTATACTAGTCAAATACAAAACTACTTTTCTTTTCACAAGTGCAAAATTCGCTATTAAGCTAGAGGCTACATAGTCAGAAAATCTAAGAAATAAATTAAGGTAAGTTACGATTCATATTCAAGGAGAACATAGAGTTCGGTTCGAAACCCCCAAATATATACATATATAAATCCACCAGACAACGTCACTGCAAAGGTCGAGTATCTAGGTTCAAACCCTAGAAACATACTTGAATTACAAAACCTTGAATTCATTTACAGAACTGGACCCTAGCCAAAATTCACAGTAACGCTCGCCCTCCACCTACAGTCATCATCCATAGAGATTTAGATAACATAAACCAACTCCAAGGAGAAGAAGTAAAGGAAAAACATATAAAAGGGATTTTTCTTACAAGAGGGAGAGGTTCCTGTATGTGGAGAAGAAACAACAATAGGTAATGGAATTGGAAGGGACCTTGACCACAAGGGAGCATACCGGTCAACGTCGAGAGGAAAAGTGAAATAACATTGAAGCTCAAAGAGAAAAATTACCTGTAAATTGGCGAGTTGAGGCTGAGAACGGGGTCACCTCATGGCCACCACCTAAGAATGCAAACAACCAAACAACCGTATGAATAGTAGAGCCAACAAACCATAACCATAGGTACAAAAGTTTAGACATTAAGATCTATTAGAGGAGTACAAAAACACCGGTTTACAGATACCCACCAAATAAAGTGGCAGAGTGTTGGAAAACAAACTAGGGTGATCAAATGGCCAACAAACAGTCTAGAGGACCAGTAGCGTGCCAAAACGATGAGTCCATAACCCTTAAGGAAAAACTAGACCAGAGTGCAGCCACGCAAAACCCTTCTCTTTCCAAACAAAAAATGACCAAGTCAAATAGAGGTTAGGGTTACACATTGAGCCGGAGGACACAAAGCAAGGACACGTTCTACTATAGAGTGTAATCATACGCGGTCACATGCAGAACCTCCTCCTCCAGTACTTTAAAGTCAGATAAGAAATCGCACATTTAATTATTGTAATAAAACAAAATAACCTTTTGTCCAAGTCAGCACGAGGGCTGGGCCACCAAAAAATGCGACAACATAAGAGTAAGGAGCCACATACAGGACATCCCAAGCGATTGAAGCAAACTATATTAGCTCAAAGAACCATCACTTGGAAGATAGAGCACCACCGCCGAACCTAGAAATGACTACCTCCACTTCACCACGAGCTGAGAGTTCTTTCCATGTATCAACTACCTCCTGTTGATCTCTTCAATGGGTATTTAATACCCTCTTTCATGATATGGTTTCCTTTAGTGGGGCTCTGCTCTTAGGTGGATATTTTTATCCATTTTCCTAGGCTTTTCATGGAAAAATTTGCCTTTCTCTCTCATGAGGCTTTTCCCATAAAGGTTGTCTTTCTCTCCTGCAAGTATTTTATGTTAAACTTAGCATATTTTTCGAGCTAAGAAACCTAATGGATATTTATCTATGAATCCATTAATATTATCTAGAATTTTTTCTAGAAACCTTATCATGAAAGAATTATCCATTCCCATTCACCAATGGGATTTCATTTGGCAAGAATATCATCTCGTGGTGTCTCGTTTTCAAGTGATCAATTTATTTTTCTTTATTTAATAATAAATTATTTAGTTTCTTTGTTACACATCAGACCTAACTTTTCTTAACATACATACAATAGAGGGGTGTTACATACTCCCCCCTTAAATTGACATCGTCGTTGGTGTATTACTCCATTTTAAAATTTATTTCCTCGTTCACACATAGTTGTTTCTAAATTTCAGGGTTCCCATGTTCTTTCCAGTTGAAACAAATCTTCCGATATATAGGTTACAAAGGATTTGTACCACAATTCTCCTTCAATTTTTACTTGCAACATTTGTTGAGTCAATTTTGTGAGAGACTCTAGATGCCATAAAAACAAAACTCAACTTTTTTTACCACAATTAATGTCATAACTTGATATAACAATACTACTATTTTAGTAAATATGGGTTAATGCTACTCACCATTTAACTATGATTCCTTATTTTCATTGTATTATAATAGGAAGAAATTGCACGTTCTTCCATTGCATTTGCGTTCTTGCCGAACACTTGCTTCCTACAATCTTGTTGCATTAGTCATAACAAGTCAAACTAGCACATTTGACCAATCAACATGTATAAAATATTACATCAGGTTAACTCATGACCATCAAAATCATAAACCATATGTAACCATAAACCATAGGTAAGAACCATAAATCACATGTAAATAAAATAGAAATAAAACATTGATACTTATCCTTTAATTACTCCTTAGCTTCCACCTTTGTCTTTTTTTTGGTACACACTCTCGGTTGGCTGCCACACCAGAAAATCACTGAGTGCGTTCTCCCCAATCATGTGTATCTACACATAGTGTGCATCACACACATATAGTTATACATGTCATATATCATCATACAATACATGCATCCATTCCAATAAAATTTGTACCATTTGTACACTGTACCACTTGTATAATGTGTACACAATAACAAATGTCCCCAACATCACCTACATGACATATACTTCATAACCATGTTAGTATTATGCCAAAAATTGCTTCAATTATTCAAATTACCTTTAATCAAGTATAATCAAACCATGTTCAGTTTGTCGATTGGCGAATAAAGAATTTCATGGACCTATTCAATTTATGCAATGAGAGCATAAGTAAATAATTTTTATGTCAAAGTATTCGAGTGATTTTATTTAGCTAATCCTTTTAATGTGTCTTGTCGTTGTAGGACAAATTCAGCAAAAAAGTACCATAGAGGTAATCGTGCATACTACAATTTTATCAATAACTTTGAGTTTTGGAATTTAGTGAGTCACTAGACAAGGTCTTAATAATAGCAGACTATTGAATATGATAATTAGTCTGGTATGGACTTCAATGTTATATTTGAATTCTAATAACAACATTAACTTTGTCTTTAGCCAATAAAATAATCGTTTGGTACCCAAAAGTACTCCATAATTAAACTAATCATGTCATATGATTTGTTGTTTCTCTTTTTACACTTCTTCCAACACCTCATTGTCCATTAAGTATTCAGTATATGTCCAAAACCAATTGAACAATGAGTATGAAAATACATACATTCCCCATACATGAGTTATAAATGAGGTTCCAATATTATAAATTCCACACCCATTAAGTTTTTAGTCACTATGTGACTGAGGGTGTGAATCTAGGTCATTAGAATGTTGATACCCCACTTAACAGCAAATCATGACTCGGTAGAATACAGTTCATCAATTGTTTATGAAATAATTGTTATGTTGAAGCCCGACAACACTATCAATGCAATTTGACAGGTAGACTTCTCCCATATTGCTTGATAGGAGGTAGTGGTAAAAAATATGCATTTCACATTGTATCTTTGCCCATTTATTTGAATATATTGCAGGCTACCCAATATCTTTGTGCACCACAATCCTCATTACTAGTGTCACTTAGCCATCATCTTCTTAATTTAGTAACAAGTTGTTGCATGATTTGTTATCCTCTTTCTTCCTCATCTAGAACATTTTATATGTTCCATTTCACTCGATGCATGCGTTATTTTACTACTAGCCTAAGATCCTTTGATCATCATCAGCTGCATTAATGTGAAACTTTTTGTTTTACCCAATATTTGTTTATTAATTTGGATCAATCATGTTCCAAATCTAGTTTTTAATCACACCGCTCTGGATTGTTCTATTTTTTTTTCTTTTTCAAATGCATCAAGCTCCACCATATCTAATTTGCTTCTCATTTCATAAAGTAGGTATCCTTTGTGTATATGTAGTAGAAGAACACAAACCATTTTTTTCTTATCACTTCCCACAAGAAGTACATTGTAGAATCTACCATTCTTCTACTGAAGGCATCTTCTTCTTGTTGCATATTTGAAACATTCATATTTGTGAGATATTAGTAGAACCCCATGTATACCTGGACTGATATGCCCATCAATGTTGTGAAGGTTGAGGTTGCATACTTTTAGTTGAAATAATTTACACCTTGGAATTTGAGTTTGTATTTAATACTTTCTTACTACTATTAATTGAGAAACACCAGGAGTTTCTTTTACACTCCCATTATGTATTTACACTAGATGTACTTTTGGTGTAAGTCGCATTGACTTTCTTATTAGAGTCATAATTTGTATGATGTCTTCTTAAACATGCATACAATGAGCTGTATTACATTTGTGCATTTAATTATCAACTCTGACCTTAGTTTCATCTAGATTGGAATATAATTTGTGCCTCTTATCTACTTTAGTTACGATTGTTATGAGATTTATTTACTCAAACGCAACTTGTGGGTTCGTAACTAGGCATGTCTAATTACATATTCATATTGAATAATAACATGGTAAGGTTTAGCTCCCTTCAATAATGTATATTTGAAGCATTTTCCAAATAAGGCAAATTAATGGATCAACCAATGGAAAAACCACATTTAAAATGGATTGCATCATTACATGTAGATGCACCAATCAAAAAAACCATATTAAATCGAAAGACAATTTTAAAAATACATAGTCTCATGTGTTAAATGATATTTCATGGGATCCTTCATGAATAGATTAAATAAAACCATCAGAATTTGTTCTACGATGAAACCTACTTAATTAACCATCATTTGTTGTTAATGTTGATTGTATGTCATGAACTTCTTTCCTTATGATGTGTATAGTTTCCATTTATATACTTTTATTTTTTATTTTTCCTCATGTTGGCCATGATCTATGGAAAGAAAAAAACATGACATTTTATCTATTTTTATTTGTGATTTACCTTATATGAGTTCAACATTTCCTCTTTCAAAAATCATCCTTCCTTAGAATCTCTATAAGCATAAAATTTATTCCATTAAGTTATGTCCTTGACTAGTCTATCCTTACTGACATTGGTTGGAATTTTATTAATCTATTCCCTTGCGTATTAATCATACAACTCATAATTTAAAGTGGTATGATGATAGTATGGAATAATTCACTTTCCTTATCCACCATTCTCTACACTTGCTTTCACATTTATAGAACATGATGACCATGCTACAAAAATCCATCATCCAAACTTTCATTGCAATAATCATACTTTACAATTACTACAAATTTGTTCATTCCTCCCGCTCTACTATGAACTTTTAAAACTAGGTCTATCATGTGTATAGGGCTTTTTTTCCCTCAGAAGTGAATTCAATAATAACTTAAATGTTGGAGATATTTCTAAAACATAGATAATGAATTACAAATTTAATCTTCACATAATTCTTAACATTCAATAAGTAGGCATAACTAAAAAGGCAACCTACTTATGGTTGACCATTCCTACTTATTAGAATAATCATCATGTTATTTGTTGTCATTTCTTTGCATTACTCTTTATTCTACTACAACCTTGCAAGGTTGTATGATATATAATGTATTTCATAATTATTTGTTTCCATATATCCTTTCATGGTTCCTTTTTCCTCGCAATGCTACTATAACTATCCAGCATGGTATGTGAACTACCATACTTAGAGTTTGAGAAATTCAAGTTAAAGTGCAAAGATTAAATCAAATTTGGTTTATTCATCAAGCTCAACTATACCCATTGTAAGGTATCTTAAATAATTTTTTAAATAATGGCAATTTGTGAAAATTTTGAGCCATCCATGCATGTAAGCATACCAATGCAACTCATTGTAACTACACACATGAGCCATACATGTGAACCATACATATATGTAAGCACCTACAGGTAAATAGATCATGTGTTTGGGAAAATATACATTCATCATATGCAACATGAAGGATAATGTACATCTTTCAAGCATAACTTAAATTATTAACTCCAAGCAGAAAGTATTCATATACTTATGAGATGCTTTATGCATAAAAAATAGCTCACATAATTATGCAGACACACATACATACGTTATTTAGTTGCGCTACAATTAAAACTAACCTTCATGAGAAAAATTTCTAATGTCTTCCCATCCTATATAAACGTATATTCTAATTCATATACTAATTTGGAAAGAATTTAACTTTATCGAAATTGGAGATTCGCATTGACCACTAGTTTCATTCGTCACAAATTTCCAAAACATAACTTCTTAGGCTCCGTCATTATGAATGTCTTTACTGGAAATATTGCTCAACACAAACAAAACTCACACTACTAGAGAATGAATTTATAACAAAAATCAGAAACCCATCATGAGAATCGAACTCGATCTAGGTGCATGGAATCTAGAGAACTCCTTTTACCTGTGACCGAATTTCACTTGAACATCACAAGAACTAGATTGCATTTCTAACCACGATTTTTGTCGTGTAGAGAGATTTAAATATTTATTAGGCATTGAATTTGATCCACCTTTTCCTTTTGCATCTTTGAGCAACTCGACATGAACAGCAGAAGCATCACTTGTAACAACATTCAATAAAAATAACACAAGAATTGGTGACAAGTCTAGTGTCCTGCCAAGAGGAGAAATTATGCCTCTGAAAAAGTGGGTTGTCTATAACTATGGCATTGCGTGTTCTCTCAATCGTTTGAACACATTCAAACATTGTAGAGCCGACACTTTTTGAAGGTCTTGGCATCCTTAGGCATCTCTTTATTGGGAAACTCTAGGTATTTTAATCTTTGGGATGCTGGTAAATCAAAATGGGAACAACCATGAAAGAATTACAGTCACATTGTGTCAAGGGTGGTGGTTTTCCTCTTATTTAAAATGAAGATCTTCATTTTTGAAAAACAAGAAATAATAATAATACGTAGTCATGTTGATGCTTGGTCATGGGTAACCCCAAGGCAGTACCATATTCTATATTCCTAAGGTCTAAAAGGACAGGAGAATACATCCCATTGTTTTTTAACCCTACCCTCAATATCAAACTCACTTAATGCTATAGAAAATACCTACCTATAATGGATGGACATTTTAACCATGCATTACTTACAATGCACCTCCTTTGAGCATGTTAGACACATTTGTGTGGGTAATGATAGTCAACATAGGGAGGTGGATGATCTTGATAGTGATTGATTTATTTATGGATGAGGTACCCACATCTTCCCATGAGATCTTGGGTGGTTTTAACATTAACCAGATAGGGCCTATCCATCCACAACTATCCTTGGTTTGCTCAACTAATCAATAATTTGATGCATCAGGTTATCTCACATGATAAAAAACATGAAAACTTTTACGTTGTAAGTGTTGTAATACAAAATACATTTAATACTACCACTGAGCACATCATGATTCAGTGGACTCTTACACAAATGATGAATCATGAACAAACATATAATATTATGTGAAGAAGTTTCTTGTATAAATGAAAGTATTATCATGATAGTGAATGTAGTAGCATTAATTTTACTCTTCACGTGCTCTTTCTTTAAACATTCACGTTCATTGCCATTACGTGCATGGAGGAGATGAGGTTAGATATATTTTATGACTTGTCCACATCAAATTAAGGATACATTATCCATGATTATTCTTATTATTGAAACATCTTTAGATTAGTGAATAACAGAAGCATATAGCCATTATCTAAATGGGGCATGTATGTGGGATGAAAATAAGGATAATACTTATCCATTAAATGCTTTTAAGGCATGTCAACCTATATGAGCATTATCCACTGAATTATTTTGCGGAAACTCAATCCGCAAGCGAACACCTCCACATCAGCGGATAAGGCAAGTGGAGAGGGAGACATTATGTATTGGCGAGGAAAACCTCAGTCACCACTCAAATTGGCAAGGTGTGGTTTGTGCTTTAAAACTACCAATAACCCACACACTCTAACAACCATTTGTACTTTTAAACTCAAGTTATTTAATTATAATCAATAAAATTTAATAATAGAAATATGGACTCATAATATTATTAATGTAATTAACAATATGGAGTATCATGGCCTTGAGATAGACATCCGCTCCACCTTCGTCGTTCACCTCCAACTTCACTAAGGAAGTAACTCATTCCTCTAATTCACTCTAGGCATGGAGCTCTCCAACCTGCTAAATCTCTGTATTTGAGAGCATATAATCCATCTTTTCTTGAGTGATGGTTTTCCCTCACTCAATCCAAACCATCCCTTCAAATCAACCATCAAATGGAGAAATTCGACTAGGAAAAGAAACAATTACAACGTACAAGCCCCTATGATCCCACATGGCCTATAGGAAGGAATAAATTTCGATGAATAAGAATTCAACGAGATGAGAATTCAATTGACTAGTTAGGAAATCACTCGACAAGGAAATGAACTAACAAAAAAAAAATTCCTCACTATTTAATGAACAATCTTGTGGAATATGAAAGAGCTGATAATTGGAAGGGAAATTTCCTTGCAGAGGGGGCATCAACACAAACAGGATTGGAGTCGCATATCATCTACTTTGATCATGTGAAATCACGTGCCTCACTAATATTTGTGTTGATCTCCGTTGATCCCTTTTTGACACAAATGTTTAAAGGACATTGTTTCTATTTCAAATCAGGAAATATTTTATTGTTTTATAGCAGTTGAAACTTCGACAAAAATGACTAACGACTGCTATTTATAGTAAAAAACTTTGCCAACTCTGTAGAACTTATTGGTACACAAAATTCACATCGTGTAACACTGAGTTACCGTAATCCTTCTTAATGTTATTAAATTCTGCTATGAAATTTCAATTTGATTGAAATCATAAACTAGAATTTTATACTTATGGTAGGGCTATGTATCTACATAAATATTCAAAATTACAGTTTTTTATCAACCCAATGTGCGGTTCAATCAGTGAGCTTTCTTATTTTAAATGTCCAAGTTCATTGCAAGTCAATAGTAATAGTTATTGGGGTTTTATTTGTACAAATATTTTAACGAATTCCTAAATCCATTCAAATTAATTCTCTAGTGATGCATTGGACTACTTTTGTTTTTAATTGATCCTTGTATGCAGTTGGAAATATAACTAGTTACATGCTTAACAAGCAATATAGGAGATTTTACTCCTCTTTAAAATAACAACCTGTAGTTCTTTCAAAATCCTTAATTTAAAACAACCTTAGTTCAAAATTACCTTTGATTTCAAGTAATCAATATAATATTGACATTCTATGGCTTCAAAGTCCTCCAAATTATTTTAAGACTTAATTTCACCTTTATGGATTCTGGAATATTTTTCTTATAAAAATTTATAACCGAACCCGTAATTGAAACTACTTATTTGTGTAGGACTTAGTTCAGGACATACACTCATTCATATCTTATAAAGGTGGGTTGGCACTTAGGCCACAATATTTGAACTTAGAGCTCCAATGCCATTTTTCACACACCTCAGTGACCTAGTATTAACAATTACCTACAAGGCTTGCATCCCCCAATTTAACTTTGATTAAATTTAGATTCAATAGTCATCACATGCATAATTATTCCATTATCTCATGAAAAACGATTATACATTCAAGTACACTGATACACTTAAAAATCGACAACATCAAAATTTATGAACCATAAGATAGCACAATGAAATTATACTCATAAATTTAAAGATGTGACAACATAAGAGTAAGGAGCCACATACAGAACATCACAAGCAATTGAAGCAAACTATATTAGCTAAAAGAGCCGTCACTTAGAAAATCGACCACCACCACCCAACTTAGAACTCTGTACCTCCAATTCACCCCTGAGCTGAGATTTCTTGCCGTGGATCAACTACCTCCTATTGATCTCTTCAATGGGTATTTAATACCCTCTTTCATGATATGGTTTCCTTTAGTGGTGTCTTGATTTTAGGTGGATATTTTTATCCATTTATCTAGGATTTTCATGGGAAAGCTCGCCTTTCTCTCCTATGAGGCTTTTCCTATAAAATCTTTCCTTTCTCTCTTGCAAAGATTTTATGTTAAACTTAGTATCTTTTTCTTGCTAAGAAACCTAATGGATATTTATCTCCCAATCCATTAAGATTATCTAGAATTTTGTCTAGAAGTCTTATCGTGAAAGAACTATCCATTCCCATTCACCAATGGGATTTCATTTGGAAAGAATCTCATCTCTTGGTGTATTTCTTTCCAAGTTATTAATTTATCTTTATTTATTCAATAATAAAGTATTTACATTCATTGTTACACATCACACCTAGATTTTATTATCATAGTGTTACATACAACTGAGGGGTGTTGCATTGGATGACCATCTATTTGTATGGTTGTAAGGCCAAAAATGTGTAATCCCTATTTCAAATTCCCTTTTAGTGTAATGTTTATCTACTTGTTTCATACTATTTTGTATTATGATACAATTGTTCTTTAATACTTGTAAGTGTTTTTTGGTGCTCTTTATGGCCATCCATTCCTTGAAGCTTTACTTTGCCTCTCAAAAATGGTGTGATTCATGGAGGATGATAGCCATAATTGTGTTTTGTGTACATTATTTATGAAGCTTGTTGACCATGGTAGTATCCTATCAAGCCTAAAAATCCTTAAATGTTTTGGATGTTTCTCATTATATCATCACTTCAATTTTTTTAGGTTCACTTCAATTCCTTCATGAGATACAATTTGATCCAAATATTAAAGTGAATTAGTAAAGCTAAATGATATCACAAAACTTTAATGACCTTTGTGTGTCTTAAAAACAATTTTTGGATTTTCTCTTGTCTTATTATGATTTTCTCATATTGATAATGAAGATACAACTTGGTAAAGAGGATTACTTTTTGTAATTCAACCAATAATTACTCAATTACAGCTTCCTTAAATTTTGTAATTTAAATCTTATATTTCATATTAAATCAAATTTAAGGAAGCTATACTTATAAAAATATTCTCTTATATTTCATATTACACATTAATAATGTCATGAATATGGATGATTAATAAATTTTAGGGTCTAGAATAAAATTTTTACAATACTCAATGCTAAAAAAATGTAAATGAAAGAAATAATGAAAAAATCAAGATGCTTATTTTGGTGTACGATTGGGTTAAATGATTGAAGTAAGCTATTTTTAAAGTTATTCATAGAGTCAAAGTTATGACTCATACTTATACCAACTTTGAAAAGTCATTTTCATCATTGAGCTACTTGGAGTGGTTTACTAGTTCACAAGTCTACAATTTCTAGAAGTCCCTTGTAGCAAAATAGTAGTAATTTTATGCTATTTTTTAGAACATGCCAATGAGTTTCATTTCAGTTTATTCCACTTGGATTAGGTCTTAAGAAAATTCAATTTAATAACAAATTTACCCCAATGTATTTCACTTGATTATGTTAGGCATTTGATAGGTTAACTTGCTCACTAGCTCATGAATTTCTAGATCTTATAGTAATTTTCTGCTATCTTTTACTATGTGTTAACAGAGGTATTTTGGAGTGATTCCACCTAGAATGATGTCGTAATACATCCTAATTAATAATTAAAACTTTCTCATCCCATTTTTATTTGATTTACTTTGTCATTCGGTGAATTAATTTTTCATGTAGTAATTATGTTTCGTCTATAGAAATTTCGTTTAGCATGTAGCAACCTTGTGTAGCACATGTAAACTTGACCATATTTTATCTAAAAGATTGGATTTTGTCTCTTAGGCTTGAATCATGACCCCTAAGATCTATGTCCATGATTGAAGAAGAATAAACACCAATTAAGACATGTCTTTTTACAAACTAGATTAGGCTTATTTATTTGAATTCCTACTCTTATGATTTCAATTACAAATTATTGTTCTTGCCTAGGATTAATTTATTTTGAAATTAATATTTCCATTTTTGCAATTATTTTAGGGTTTTATTTCATGAAATTCACTTCATTACATCAGATCCATTAAAGGACACATTGTATGCTACACATATAGTGTTGACACCTCTTAAGTTTGTATGAACCTCGAGTTGATAATTTAAGTTGGTAACCTTGGGAGTTTAAACATTTTTGTTGCAATACTCAGGATCATAAAATAACATCATGATGAACTAATCTCATACAATGACCTCATGATATATGACTATCCTACAATACATTCATAACCATAACAATGACAATGCATACAAAACAACATATAGACATTGACATGCATAACAAATGCATCTACAATTGACATGCATTCATCACAAACAAATCCCAACAACAATATCATCAAATTCCACATGGAAATGGAACGAAAACAATGACCACCACCATTCATATGTAACAAACAAATATACCACAAGCATAAAGAAAAAATATGCAACCGACATGTATGCATGACCAACACACCACCCATCTAGTCCAAGGGTTAAACCATGCTCTAATACCACTCTGTAATGCACTCCTCCCACATTTACCCAAGCTAACTAGTCCACCATGGTAAACATGTGATGAGAGGTCACTATGATATGTTTCAACTCCCCATGTATAGTTATGGAAGTGGAATTCACTAAACACAACCAATTTGATCTTCTACACATGTCGTAGGACCTATAGGAGCCAACCAACCTTTCCACATGGTCAACCGTTGAGACAACTTAGTATTTTACTGACCTAGTGCCTCAACCTCTCCCATGACATGAGAATGCATGTGACTATGACCCTCCATTCACTCTCATTGAAAGGGCATGCAAGAGTTTGGGTTTTTTCTGCTAATTCAAAGATAGTGACCTCGGTTTTTGTACAACTTTTTTAGGGCTAGGAGTGAGGTCACTACACATAACTTCATGAAACTTTGAGAAATGAAAAATAACATCAAGATAATGCTATAAATGAAAATAATTGAACAAGGAATTAACTATACCTCTACTATCCATCATAGGCATTTTGTCAAACATATCACAAATATGCAATCTACGGGTCATAACAACATATCTAAGCATAGGGGTGTCATACTTATCTCATAATAGATAAGAATCATTGATTACTTATCACATTAGTTACATTATAATCTATTAGGATCCTATGTGGGAATGACAACACATAAATCCCTGAAGAAGGGTCTCCGTGAAGTGTAAATTCCATGAAGTTGCATAAAAAAGGAATTATAATGGAGGAGAGAGTTTGAGCACTTACTTGATGGAAGTAGAATCCCAAATAATTTCCTATGGATGATGAAATTACAATTGAAAGTTTGAGGGAAAATGAGAGTTTCCTCCACTAGTTTTCACTCTTCAACTATATCTATGCAAATGAGCCCCGAATTGGTGTATTTTCCCTATATTAACCTAATATGAGTTCACACATGTGGATAATCCCTTTATCCATTGGCTATTTACCTCCTCTAAAGCCATTTATCCATGATCATGATCTTGTTTTTATCACATTTTGTCACTAACTAATTTGTATTTTTAGTATTATGGAGCATTTTGAGCATCATACTTGGAGATTTTTCGAGGTTATAATGCTTAAATGGCCCTAGATGAATTTTTCTTGAACATGGCATATAGTGGTAGGTCTCACCATCATTTCCATCTTCATTATCCCTTAGGTCCAATCCTTTTAGGTTACGAAATTAACCACTAAATATTTTCAGATTATAGTTTGTGTGGTAGAACATTCGTCACATGGATTCCCTGTTTAGCCCCTCTTTTCCATGTTTGTTTCCATGATATATCCTTTTATCACTTCAAAATCCCACCTTTTGACCTACTCTGACTTTGAATTTGAGCCTCATATCCTCCTCTTTGTCATCTTTCGACCATACCCCAAGAATATTCCACACTCCTTTTACCTTGTGATTTCTACAACATTTAGACTCACTTAGGCATGTTGATATGCCTTGGCCCCATTTCATCATCAAAATTATGCTACTATTTCCCATTTCATTTACTTTCACTAGGTGTTCTTTCCTTTCCTAGAGGAACCACCGCAATGAGTGGTCTAACATGAAAGCCTCTTTTCTTCACTTCGATTAGGGTGGTTCTCTAAGCTCAAAATAAGTTGTTACCCCTTATGTAATTCATTCCTCGAAGATGAGATTCATTTGTGTCCTTATCAGTGTTTTTAAACAATGAAGTGTATTGAGCATCCTTTTATCTCTTTTTCGAGCTCATTAAAACATCATGAAAAGTAAGCCTTGTATCGAGCACACCACTATCTATTCCTCAACCTAGTTAAACCACAAATAACACACCTTATTCAGTATCTTTTTATATCTTTTTCGTGATTGTTAAAACTAAACAAAAAATATACCATTGAGATTACTTGTCTTCTCTTTCATACTCGCTAAACTATGAAGGAGATACCAACTAATAAAAAGAGAAAAGGTGAGGAAACCATTTTTTTCCATTATATTAGTCACAATGATAGCATGAGTCAAGTCACCCTTAAACATGGAACTTTATTACATCATTATGTTACAATTGGGTTTTATATTTCCTAGAAGACATACCAAACATATGAGTCCTTTTACACCTCTCGATTCTTACTCTTCGAGTCACTATGGAGTTTGCTTCATTTCCTCATGTGCTATTTTATGATATCATGTAGTTCTCATTAGTCACTTCTACTAGGTTAAATTTGTCTCATGCCATTTTATGTTTAAGGGAAATCTAAACCTTAGCCGACCATTTGTAGTCCTTGTTGATCTTTTGTCTCAACCATCCTTATGTTAGTTGTACCTCATGACTTCATCCATTCATATCATCTCTTTCTCCATTCCATGTCGATTTATTGGACATATGTTAACGTCCTTCTCTATGGGCCTTCTTCCATTGACTTCATCTCATTATCCAAGAGTTTGATATAGGAACCAATATTACCTTGGAGCTTAGAGACCTAAGAGGCAATCTTCCTCCTCATAGTCGACAATGAGTTTACCTTATTGACTCTTAATCAATTGAATCCCTCACTATTCAATGTTATCATATTTATTCCTCCTATGTGGGTTCTGTTAGGTTCCTTGGTGTCAATTTGGGGTCCATTTTCACTATTTGTGGGCCTCCTCACATTTGTTAATGACATACATGATTTACTACTAATCATATAGTTTCTACCATGCTCCATAATGTAAGACATACTAACAAGCCTTTATAATACCTCTTAGTGATAATATTAGAAGGGTGATAATTTAGATCCTTATTTTTATTGATGGACATCAATTTGTATTGTTGTAGTCTTAAAAATGTCAAGTCTCCCACTTAAAATTACCATTCACTACAATTTGGATCTCCTTGTTATTTCATCCTATTTTGTGCCAAAACCAAATTATCCTTTAATATTTGGAGAATATCTTCTTAGTGCTCTATGTGGCCATACATTACTTGAACCTTCACTTTTCCTTTCAATGTTGGTATGATGGATGGATGATGATAGCCATAAAGTACCATAAATGGGGACGCTTTTTTATGGAAGGATGTGTTGTATCACCATTTTATGAAGGGAACAAATGAAAATAAACAAATATATCCTTTTATACATTTGTTCACAATATCAATTTTCCTAGTGAATTGAGGAATAGGAGCTATGGGCTAAGAGAGTAACGAAACAAGAAAATGTTTTAGTACTAAAATCACTAGTGAAAATTGGATCTTTATCACTTGCAATAATATTTGATATTAATTGTAGACATTGAATTGTTTCCATATGTGCTATAGCTATTGTACATTCCTTAATAGTTGAGTTGTACTCATAAAAATATTTTTATTTTATTTCTTTGGATTTAATAGACTATGGTAATGATGTAAGAATTAGGTGAGTTTCCACTAGATATTGGCTCTTCAACTCTAACATTACATATGGGACACTCTCATATATTATCTTTGTGACCCCTCTAATTGAAAAGTGTTCATTGGCTACATTTTTCACTTTTTCATCGCCATGGGAATTTTGACCAATTATTATATACTTGCCAATTTTTATGCAAGTTAATTCTATTATGAATGAGTTCCATACATCCACCCATTAGGATTTAGGCCTAATCCCTTGATGGTTTAGTTATGAAATTTTCCCTTAATACATATGCATACCATTTTTTATTTTTTATTTATCTTTAATTGTGAATAATAGAATAATTATCAACTTATTTCCTTTTGGTCCATAGCAACAAATTTTCTAATATGTTACTACATTTGAAACATTTTAATTTGCAACTATTTATAGAACTACTAAGGTTACATGAAGATATTTCATAGAGTTGATTTGCCAGCTAATATCAACACACATATGTAGGTAAGCTTATTTTCTACTTTTGTGCTCTTTCTATTTCTTACATGTAATAAATCCTCATTTGAGTGTCATTTTTGTCAACTTAATAACTTTTATAATTATATATATACTATATTATATATATATATATTAAACTTGTTGTAAATATTATCATAGTATATAATATAAGTTAGTGGAATATTTTTTGGGGGAAATACTTTACTGTGTAAAGAAAGACAATGATCTATTTTAGCTTAATTCTGTGCATATCATTCACACAAGTTTTATTGATTTATTTATAATTATATATATATATATATATATATATATTTAAAAAATAGGAAGAACAATTGTTATAGAATTATTTAAGTAGAAAATTATGCTACCAAGATTGAAGAAAAGGCCAGTAAAACTATGTTATAGTTTGGTATGAAACATGTATGATTATGTTACTGTTTAGAGATGCAAATTTAAAAGTCCAACACTTATAACTCATGAATATTTTCAAGGGATTATAAGAGAATGATGTTATGTCCCTTGAGCACAACATTTCTAAGTTTGTTTTGGCTATTAAATCTGTGAATAAAAAGAATTAGTTTCTTGTACTTGACATGTTGATATAACAATAGGTAAAGTTGATATATTATGTTAGGTGGTTTGAACTCATAAATAATTTAATCTTTTTATGTAACAAATCTCTAAATAACAATATTAGGTATTTCTGTAAAAGTAATCATTTATATGAATCTTGTGTGTTCACCATGCATACTACTTACAAAGGGAAGGTTTGGTTGTAGGAACAAACATGTTTTTATGGACTTAAAGGTTGTTTGATACTACAATTTATATATCTATAAGAAATTCTACAAGTTCCATGATCAAGTAATGTGGTAAACCTATAATATGTATGGTAAAGCAAAAATTAGCAAAGGGATACCATATATATTGGTTTATGGTTATTAAACATGTATGAAGGTATGTTAAAATATTTATATATTTGATATGCTTTAGAATGAGATAAGGCTAGGTTATAATTTATATGGGTAGACAGCTATGAAAGATATACATTTTCAATTTTACTTATAAACTAGCTAAATAAGCAAGACATTGAAGACCATACTAGAATCAAGTTTGTGGCCTTTAGATATTTGAATTTTTTTTTAAAGAGGAGGTACATTTCTAAAGTATTTCAAATAAAAATTAATTATGTGTGTTGGTGGAGGAACTTGCTCTATAACCTTGTAATGTTTGAAAATATCATCAAGCAATGAGGATTGTGTAGGAAAGAAATTATTTATCTCACCTTCTTATATCTTTCCAATAAGGGTTGTTTTCCTAAAGGAGTTTGTAGTATAGGAAAGTTATGGCCCAACAAAATAAAAATTAATTGTATCTTGCATGTTCAACTATAAACCACGTCAACTCACCATCATCATCTTCTGTGGAATTAGTAGTATATGAAAACAGT
>APFE030483419.1:0-48811 GCA_000404065.3 Pinus taeda | reverse complement strand
ACCCACTTTCTGTAAGTTAATTTCCACTATGCTACCATCTTAGTTACATAAACATTTTGAATTATACTTATATATATATATAAGTATTTGTGATGAATTATGTATGATTATATGGATATCATAAATTTATTTTATACAGAAGTTTTTGTGTATGGTATTTATAGGTTTTATATTGTAACAGTAAAATTTGGGTATTTTCAGGTGTCGTTATGAATTTTGTTGTAAATAGTTTGTGTGTATTATATATGCAGTTTTTATGTTGTAACAGTAAATTTGGTGTATTTTCAGGTGCGGTTTCGTTATAAATGTGGGCTTCCATGGAAAGATCATTGTCTTCTGAATATGCTACTGGATTTGAATCCACAGCATGTAGTATTGGTCATGGTCAAGGAAGAAGAAGAAGATTATAAGGATGATTAAGATATATATTTGGAAAATTAAAAACAAAAATGAAAAGACTTTATTTGTATATTTTATTAATATTTTGAAAATTTTATAATTTATAATTGATTTATGATATATAATTTTATTTTATTAATATTGAAAATTTAGAATTTATGATTTAAATAAGGGTGAAAAAAGAAATTTTTTTATAGGGTTTGTGAAGGAATATTGAAAAGATGTGTCTATTTTTCATTTTCAGAATTGTTTTTTTTTTTTTTCCTTTCACTTGATAAGATATTTAACAATTGCCTGATTTCATAGTTGCTTAAAACATGGTTGAGTTATGCAACTTTAAGTCAATCCTACACCTCTTAAAGAGACGAACGGATGACAAAGTCAGAATTTTGATTTGAGCATCAGATTTTCAGATGACTTAGAGGAGGGAATCTTTGAGGAATCTAGGAGGAATCTAAAAGATTCTTTAAGCCCCAAATTTTCACTTTCTCAGAATATAGAAATTTGACATTCGATTTTGCACTATTCGATGCCACAAATATGATGGTGCATTCAGATTTTCCATTTGATCATTTTATTTTTCAGCCACTTTTCAAAGTGGAGTGGAGGTGTTAGCATTGAATGTTTGAGTAGTCATTTCATGAGATTTAACGCTGAGAGATCAGTGGTACAACCAACTTCAATAGGTTGACATCCTTTTATTCAGATGGCCCCACGATGTGAGATATATACACTATGTTCATGTACTTCATTTTGCTATGAGATACATTGCACTGCATAGATCCCTGTTTTGTTGTTGATGTGGGATCTTGCTTCCTTAGTTGTTTTCATGATTCTTGCTTGATGTTATGTGGAATCATATATGAGATATACTTCTTGTCATGTTGTTGTTGAGATCCCTTTGTCATTATGTTGATGGGATACTCATGTTGTCACCATGTATGTCTGAATTGAGATCCCTTTGATGCCATGTTGGTGGGATGCTCATTATTATCATATGTGAAATCATGTCATACTGATAGGAGTAATTTTTGAATGAGATTTATTACAATGGAACATCTCTTGGAGCCACTCCTAAGTGAGGGCATATTCCTTGTATAATAGATCAAACACATGCATGTACATCATCACTATTGACAACACTTAATCCAGCAACCTACACCATCTTGACACCAGGGCCCAGAGACATAGCCCGTCCTAGACAAACTCCATTATCAACGTTTTATGTTTTATGTTGTTGATGATTGTCATGTTCCTTCTTCATTACAACATGCATATGCATTCATTTCTCCTCTTTTAAATGAAATTATAATCACATCACGAAAGGAAAAGATTTTGGTTAAATTCGGGAGTTGAGTCAACTCATATCAAGTTTGGTATGAGAGCAGTGTTTGCATGGATGTGAATTGAAAGCATAAACAATGGAACGTGCAGTGGTAGAGGATGAACAAGTGATGTACGAGACCATTCTCAAAATTTCCCAAAGGGTGGAAATGTATGGAGCTCTACAAAAGGAGACAGAGGAAAAGGAGTGATTACAGCTTCAGTTGGGAGCCATGGAAGAGGCCCTGGAAGAAGTGAAGCACGACAAACAAAATCTTCAAACGGAGAGTGTTGAATTGAAGATGCGTCTACAAGAAGAGAAAGAGGAGAAATATAGTTTGCTACAACAACTGCAAGCTAAGGACAAGGCCTTGGAAATGATGCAGCGTGACCCATGTGAGGTAAAAAGTAATATTCTAAATTCATGTATGTGTCCTCATGATAATTTCGCTCTTTTTGAAAATCACACCATAGGAATTGGCTCCAAACTATTGAAGAAAATGGGGTATGAAGGAAAAGGCTTGAGCATTATTGCCGAAGGCATTGTCAACCCCATAAAAGTAGAAGAACTACCTCGTCAAGTAGGGCTTGGGTATGTCAGAAAGGAAATTGGCGAATGCAGCGAGATAGCTAGCGAACCACCAACAAAAGATGATGAGAAGCCCTCATCAGATCTTTCCAAATCGACAAAGGAGGTAAAAGATGTTGATTTCCTTTCAGTTTCATCTTCACATAGTGTGATTTCTATTGGAGAAGTGAAGATACCAATTAAAGGAACAAACATGAGGCTCCTTACGAGGACGAGATACAAGGAAGGAGAAGAACTTTCTGTTAATAACCAATGCATAACTCAGCCATTGGAGGTTGTGCAGAGACCTTGATCTGCATGCTTAGGATACACCAAAGGAGAATGCTCAAAGGTGTCAGATTCTTCTGAGGCATCATTGAAATCATTGAGGAAAGAGAATGATGGGAACATATCACCATCATACCATTGCACTAGTTGTTGCAGGGAGAGAGCTGAGGCAAGCTCTCATTTCCATAATGCCACTAGAGATGAAAAGAAAAGGTATAACCAATCTTGATGTTTGAATGTTCATTTAAGATATAATCATGTTGTTAAAGATGAACGTAAAAAATGGCATCAAAAAACTTGTACCTTTTGTGGATTACATAACCATATATTTTCTAAATGTTGGAAAATAATGACAACACACAAAAGGATGATGCATGAAAGACCCTCTCAACAGTAGGTAAAGAAACATGTTAAGTAGATCTGGAGGAAGAAGATGTATTGTAGTCATTGCAAGAGAGGTGTCCATCAAAAAACCACTTGTTGGAGGCTCCATCGAGAGCAGCACCTTAAAGACAAAGTGTCGGTGCATGAATTAGATGAAACGATTGTTCAACAACAAAAACCACCACAAGGAGGCAACCCATTCACCTTGATAAGTGAAAAATGGTTTCTATATATGTTAGCTTGTCATGGTCGTTCTTTTGTAAATCATTTGTTGCATTCTAAAATGTAAAAGTGATGATGTGTTTTCCGTCACTTGTTAGGCAACAATGATGTCTCCTCTTATTTTTTGTTGCATTTTACACTCCGAAAGTGATGTTGTGTTTCCATCATTTGCCAAAGAAAAAATAGTGTTTGGCCTTATCTTTGTAAATCATGTGTTGCAGTGATGATGTGTTTTCCGTCATTTGTTGAAGCAACAATGATATGTTGGCCTTATTTTCATAACTGGGGTATTGTGTCCATCTTGATGTTAACTTGACCACCGAATATGTGGTATAAACTCTAGCAAGTGTGAGATGCTTGGGTCATTAGTTGGTCATGAAACTCAAGCATGTAATTTGGAAAAACAATGTACTACAAGTTGCATAGGTTGTAGATGTCGTCTCACCGCTTAAGGCTCCCAATGACAAAGGTGAAGGAGATGGAAGTGAGACCTTTTTAGGACACTTATGATGCAGATAAGGTACAAAGAAGTTGTAGATTATTTTTCATGCTTTTGGAGGACCAAAAGCTCCTCAGTGGGGAGGATTGATCCAGGTGGCTCCAGAGACACATAGACGACAAAGAGGGCTTATGGAAGCTTGAAAATAGAAGTGATGAGAATGATTTTGAACGAGGACCAAAGCATAGATATTATCGTCCTAATTGCAGCAATGTGAATGGTTCATCAATTAGAGATCATATGAGGGAGAATGAGCGAGTCAAAGTTTTTGTCAAAGTTGGACTATGGGAGAGGTTTAAGTGTCCTACAATTTGACTCACCTCGGTGTATGAAACCTAGCTCCCAAAAACGAGTGAATTTTTTGGATCGATAATTTGTTTAATATCCCTTATATTGGACAAATTTTAAAAATATAACTAATGTCATATATATATATATATATATATATATATATATTATATATATATATATAAATGTGGTGGAGGGCCACCAGCCTCGCACTCACACCAACCTGTTTACATAACATAAAAAAATTTAAAAAAAATCAAAACAGACTGACCAACCATAACCCCTACTGGCCTCCCTCAACCACCACACCATATTAAACATTTAATTATGGGGTGGGCAGGCCACCTCTCGTGGACCTGGCCCACACCCCCAACACCCCAACTCTCAACTTTATATGTGATATTAAAAGGAGGGTCCGGTGGGATTTGAACACACAGTGAGTAGGAGGGCTAGCCCCACCCATGTGGTGGCCTCATATGTCACCCCTCATGTAACACACAATCCACACTCCAAACAAAATCTTTGTCGCTTCTAAAGTTAATACAACCACCACATTCCATTTAGTACCAATGTGTTGCAATTTTAAGTGGTTATTTAAAAAAAATCATATGCCAAAATATATTTATATGCTTGCCTAACTTGAGAGGGTTGGGATTTGGTTCCCCGACCTCTCTCCAACCAAACAACAAATTTACCAATGTGCCACAAAGAATTTGTTGGTAAATCCACCTAGAAATTATATAAACATGTATTTTTGTTAGTGCACTCAGCAACATGGAGGAACCAGGAGTGCGCATGGAAATCGAGACGTAATTTTTTTAATAATTTATTGTAGGTGGAACCATGATTGGGCAAAATTTTCACGAGGGCGAAATTTTGTGAGTGTCCAAATTGGATAAAATTTATGTCGATCCTACACCTCTGAATGACATGAACCCGATGGCGCAGTCAGAATTTTGATCTGAGTAGCGAATCTTCAAATAACCCAGAGGAGGGAATCTTTGAGGAATCTAGGGGGAATCTAAAAGATTCATTAAGCCTGAGATTTTCCCTTTCTCAGAATTCAGAAATTTGACAGTCGATTTTACACTATTCGATGCCACAAATCAGATGGTGCATTCATATTTTCCATTTGATCATTTCATTTTTCAGCCACTTTTCAAAGTGGAGTGCAGGGGTCAACATTCAATGTGAAAGCAACCATTCCATGAGATTCGACACAGCAAGATTGATGGTACAACCAACTTCAGTAGTTTGACATCCTTTTATTTAGATGGCCTGAGGAAGTGAGTTATATGAAGTATGTTCATGTACTTCTTTTGTTATGAGATTCATTGTGCTGCATAGATCCCTTTTTTTCTGTTGATGTGGGATGTTGTTTTCGTACTTGTTTTCATGATTCCTGCTTGATGTGATACATAATGATCTGTGAGATGTACTTCCTATCATGTTGTTGTTGGGATCCCTTTGTCCTCATGTTGATGGGATACTCATGTTGTCTCCATGTATGTTTAAATTGAGGTCCCTCTCATGCCATGTTGGCGGTATGCTCATTATTGTCATATATGAAATTATGTCATACTCATAGGAGTCATTTCTTAATGAGAGTTCCTACAACACAACATCTCTTGGAGCCACTCCTACGTGAGGGCATATTCCTTGTATGAGAGAGAAAAAACATGCATGTACATCATCACTATTGGAAACACTTAATGCTTTTGCCTACACCATCTTGACACGAGGGCTGAGAGACGTAGTCCCTCTTGGACGAACTGTGTTAACAATGTTTTGTGTTTTATGTTGCTGATGATTGTCATGTTATTTTTTCTTTACAACATGCATATGTATTCATTTATGCTCTTTTAAATGCAATTATAATCATAGCACAAAAGTAAAAGATCTTGGTTAAATCTGAGAGTTGAGTCAGCTTGGATCAGTCCTAGCTGAGGAACATGCTTTATAAGCTTCTCATGCTTGAAAATCTCATAAATCACTTCAAACAATGATCATTGTGTATGAATGAAAATTTTATATCCTATGTGTGACTTTCATAATTACAACATTTTATGTTACATGAATAAGACCATCAACATCATGAATAAGGTCACACACATGGTTGCCAAAAATGTGAAGTACAATAATTTATCACTTGTTTGGATAGTTTTTAATTTTCACAACACCTTTTCCTTATCAACAAGTGTATTTGCCTTTTTTTAAAGTTGGCTCTAACAATAATTCAAATCCATAACATCCCTAAAGCTTCTCCTTCAAGGTTTCCCATTAAATTTTCTCATGGTGGCATCATTCATAATATCAATATTCACACCATGCAATGGGAAAAAGTACATATTGAAAGAGCATTCCCTTGACAAAAGTATTTTTCAATGATAAATTATGTGGGTATTTGTGTTGTGTACCAAGGTATCTCAAGGTTAAAACCTATTTTTTGAATGCAAAACTTGAAGAAAGATTTTCACATCACTCTTGGCACTATAGATCCAGAGTTAAGATTAGGTTAGTTAAAATAAAGTTATAATTTAGTTAATTTTATGATTTTTTTTTTAAATCTTGTTAATGTGGACATTATTAGATAAGTATTTTGATTCCCATCAATATTTACCAACCATTTTTATGGAAGTAAAATTTGTATCTAGTTTGAAATTTATTATTCAAATTCAATGTATCTCTTTTCTTATATGTTCTAGTCACTAATATAATGGTGTTCTAATCCATCAATTTTATAAAGAAAATAATCAAATAGATACCTTCATACTTAATCTCACTAGCACCCCAAAGTTTATAACGAAAATACTTCACTCATCTCATTATCTCCTAGTCCAAGAAACTATCTTTTTAAAAACTAATTACTCAAACTTTTCAAATTTTTTCCATTTCAAATTTGATGGTGATCCAAACTAAAATGTTATCATTTTAAAAGCTTGAACCTTTTTATTCTCTACATGTAAAACTTAACTCTATCTTACATCACTAAAATTTTCCCATGTACTCATCACTATAACTTTGTCATCCTCATCCATCCCTCGTTTACATTTCCCCACCTTATGTAGTAAGTCTACATTAGGAGAGCCATATTTAAAAAAAAAATAGCCATAAAGTTACCAAACCTTAAAAAATTATTGTACCAAAACCATATACCCAATAGCTTCAACCATTAGTGTACCAAAATCATAGATCCAATACTCAACCAACTTTAAATTGTCATCATTATAATGTTTTCTTTTCCTACCCCAAGACCCCATATTAAATTAGGTTTAAAAAAAATATGATCATGGATATAATTTTTGTTTTTTAACCCTATAAAATTTCAAACATTCTTACAAACTTGCCAAAAATAATCCCAGATAAAAAAAACTTATCAAATTTCTTATTATTATAATAAATCATACATGAAATAAAATGATAAATTTTCCTTAAAAAAAGTGTAGTTGATAATTGGCATTCATATATTTACTAATTTGAAAACTATACACTAAAACCATCTACCTTTCAAACATTCTTACAAACTTGTCAAAAGTAATCCCAGATTAAGAAACTTATCAAAATCCTTATTATTATAATATATCATACATAGAATAAAATGATAATTTTTCCTTTAAAAATATGTAGTGGATAATTGGCATTCTTATATTTACTAATTTGAAAAAGATACACTAAAATCACCTACCATCCATCATGAGTCCTATATATTAAATTGAATATAGTAAAAAAATATTATATAATTAAACTTAAAAAAATTATACAAAAATAATACATTTTATAAAATGGTACCATGATATTTCACCAAAATCTATAATTTATATTTTAAATTAAGTTATATAAAAAAATAAAACCTTAGTATAAAAATTAATACCCAAGTTACTTAACAAAAATAAATTATATCTATATATATATAATATATATATTAAAATAAATAATTTATGAAATTGATATATAAGATATTCACAAAATTCAAATTTACATTTAAAAAAAATTAAAAAAATAATAATTTTAATATATGAAACTAAACTAAACTAGGTAATAAAGTGCTGGTGATGTAAAAATCAAGTTCAAAGAAATTATCACATTAATTATATAGAAAAAAAAAAAAAAGGATATGATGGATTATTAAGTTAATTACTTCCAATTAAATTCAATATTTTGCAAAAATCAAGTAAGGATTTAAAAAAACCTAAATTACATGGCAAAAATAGTATTGTCACATACATTGACAAACCAACAAATATCTATCTATAGTCATTGTTTGATAGAGGAATTTCAATCTAACAAAACAAATAAATAAATCATTGAAAAATAATTAAACTCTTACCTTATTCCAATACAACTCTACAAGGCATGACAAATTTGAATGAGGTTTATTGTTACAAAGAAAGCACCTTTCAACGTTCTCATTTAGAAAATTCGCTAGATTCATTGAAACATGCCTTTTAATGAGGTACACCCACCAAAACATGTGTCAAAATACAAAATCATCATATTAAAATACAAAAATAAGATATAAAAATATAAAATTATGATATGAAAATACAAAATTAAGATATAAAATTCCCTTTTAGTGATCAAAATATTAATTATAGGTGTTTTCTTGTGAGAGGAAACAATTAGCTTATAGTTATCTTTTGAATCATTAATATCTTTAAATGAAAAGGACCCAAGGAAAATTAGATCATGGTAGGCTTCAAAGCAATCATGGATTTATTATTTGTTTGTTGTCAATTATTCTATTAGTTATTTTTGCAGTTACTTATGTATAAAAAAAATTGATAACTATAAGTTTTCATAGTTTAATTTTTTATTAACAATATACATGAACTCAACAACTTATCACATTGTTTAGATAATTGTAACAATTACTAGATAATTGTAACAATTACCTTTTTAGAGAAAAGAAAAATTAATTGGAATTTTATGCCTTCAAATAAGCTATAGTAGAGAAGAATAAATTAAAGCTCACTCCTCTTTTGAAATATTATATAATCCATTTGGTGAGAAAATTTGTTTAGTATTATGGTGAGGCATAGGCATGCCTTAAAAACCCTTCTCAAACTCTCTTAGGAGAATCCATAAATAATGTAGGTAAGACATTGACTCCAACTTCAGTAAATATTTTTCGGATACTTTTTCAATTGAAGGTATGTAAGTTGAATATCCATCATTGGCATCATTGCTTAGTCCCATGTGGAGATATAAAAAAATTTCAACATTGGATAGAAGATTAACACATTGAGCTTAACTCCATATGTCACGTGTTAGAACTTTTTAATGGTGGAATCATGCACTTAAAAAGGTATATAGTAAGGCATGTATTACAATTTTGGATGCCTCAAAAAATAGTCATGGGAACTCTATCCAATGTATCATTAAAATGGATTTCAATGAAAAATTCAATTATTTTATTATTTTCAAAGTATTTTTATCCATTGAAATTTCTATGGAACCGTGTTTTTATCAAATATCCAATTTATAATCCTTTCTAGTAATACATTAAAAATGACCCCTAATACATTGATGTTCTAATAGTACCTCTTATAGATTTTTCCTATGATCTCATCTCAAATTTGACAAAACAAATTTAGACAACATGTAAAAATAAATTTACTTTCAAAGGTTTTTGTTTCAAAGTTGTGATCACAGCTGCATTAGCATTTATATGGCCATTTCGAAAATAATACTTATACAAAAAATGTGATGTGGTATTCATCTTGTATTGTATGAACAAAAAGATGCTAGATATGTTCTTAGTAGGTGAAACACAAAGTTTCAATGAAATTTTGGTGGATGAAATCTCTCCATAACTTCCATATGTTTTTTTTTTTTAGGTTTTCCCCTTCCTTGGTTGGAGTGACCTAGAGTAAATGAAGTTCTATCATATATCATAACAAAAAATTGGGATTTCCAAGAGAAAAAATGAAGGTTGATGCCCAAAGAAAACATGAATAAAAGAACAAGTGAACTAGTGAGAAGAATATCAAACTGAGAAATAAGGAATAAGGAATGAACACAAGAATATCAAAATGAGTAATAAGGAATAAAGAATGAACACATACTAGGGGAAAGAAGCACTCGTAACTGCTTAACTTTTTTGAAACCACTATAAAGTCAAAATTGGCAAGATTTACCACACACGAAAAAAGGTGAAGAGATAAAACAAATTTTTGAGTTCCCACTTTACATGGTATGGCGTAAAGAAAATTACATCTATTAACACATCAACAACTCAATATTTTGTAGAAAATTTCAAAGCTAAGAATGCATATGCCCAAGTTAAAAGCAAAGAAAATAGCAAGTGAAATTGAAAGAGGTAGAACAATGTGAGTATCAAGAAACTTGAGACAACCACATGCAGAAGGGATCCATGAGAATAAAAAATAATGTCCAATAAGGAGGAGCATTGATCACTACCCAAAGTTTTTTAGAAAACATTGTAGCTGAAACTATTAAGCCTAGCCATGCATAGGAAACATGTGAGGATACTAAAATAGATTTTGATTTTCCCACCTTTCTAGGAATTATTATCAGGAAGTAAACAAAATTCCATCCTTCAACTTGCTAAAAACATAGGCTTTTAAACAAAATGTGTTGAGGCAAGAAGGTAGATGCCTTAAAAAAAGCTAGGGAAAAATGAAAAAAATGATAGGAGAAACATTGTAATGAGTAGAAAGGAAGATAAAAGGACCGCAAAGATAAAAGGAAGAGAAAACAAAAATATGAAGTGAAGAGAATCATTGGTCACCACTTAAATTTTTTTAGAAGACCTCTAAGCTTAAACTAGAGATTTTAAGAGATTTTTTCCATGCACAATAAATATATTAGGAGACCAAAAATATTTTTGGTTTCCCACCTTTCTTAGCATGAGTGGGATATATAAAATGAAAAACTATCCTTTAATATACCAAAAACTTGGGGTTTCTTAGAAAAGTCTCACAACTAGAAATAGGATACTCAAATTAAACCTTAAGTAAAGAACAAGAGAAACAACGAAAAGAAGTTCAAAGCGAGTAGAAAAGAAGAGGGAATGCCCCAACAAAGGAGAGATGAGTAAAATGAAAAAAAATATTTTGAAATAAAGAGATACATTGGTCATGAATTAATTTTTTTGAGAACTAGGAGCTAAAATTGGAGAGGCCACCTATGTAAAAGAAATATATGATGAGACCAAATGAAATTTATGTTTCCCATCTTACTTTTCATAGGTTCCAAGCAAATGAAACACCATCCTTACACGTATGGAAAACTCATGGTTACAAAAGTAATGGAAAGACGAAGGAAAATTCGTGGGATAAAAGGTGGAGTAGGGTCACATGTAATATTCTCTTGTTTAATGTCTTGGTTAGTGTGCCTTGGTTAATATATTTATGCTTCTAGTTACGTTGGCTACAATATACTATAGCTTATAATTTGTTTCTGTGGAAAAGTATCATTTTATGTGAATATTGGTGATAAAAATGTTTATTGTTGGTTTTATTCACATTTAATTTATGGTCATTGGTAGAGATATTTTTTTTCAACTTTTCATCTTTCCTTCACTCAATAACATGTGCATTGTTTGTGTTTTACAAGGGCTAGTTTTCAATGATTTATAGGGGTTAACAATTTCCAATCCTCTAGTGTTTGAATAGGATATTTTTTTTTGACAATAGCTCTTTTACCAATGCATGTTTCTTTTTTACCAATGCATGTTTCTAAAAAGAATTGCTAGTTATTTATTTCAAAATCAATAAATTAAAGAAAAAATTGACAATGTTTACAATATATGATTTGTAAAGTGACATGTATATTCCACTGGACAATTATTCACAATAGATCTAATATTATTAGGTTTAAAATAAAAAAGTTGTACTATGAGGGTTAATTTTTCTTTAGATTTATGGAATTATTAAGTTATTATTTATTGGATATACAAGAAAGATATAAACATGTAAAAAATAGATAAAATATACAACGATCACTCACAAACATCAATAACAAGATATGACCTAGGAAACCCTTAGGAATAAATGGTTGAAAGTACCAAAAAGTGAGACCTATGACCCTAGGATATAGTGCACAAAATTTCTCTTTTCTTTCTCATTATCAACTCTCAACTGATCTTCTCATCTATGGAATAAAATGCACTTGAATAGAGCGGAACCCATTTATGGAACTTATAACAAAACCCAATAGCCTAGTAGTGGCTATGTTTGACTCCTTCAACTCTTAAATAGTATTATAATATTGAATCTTCTAGAGTTTCCTTCATCTTGGTCATATGGATAGGCCCTATTCCATGGATAATGGGAGTTGACATGGAATCTTCTTGAATCACAGTGGTAAAAGCATGAAGGTTAACTTCTAGGTGCTATAACTTTGGCATACAAACTATGATTGAGGTGATTCTTAGGAGGTTGGAGAGGTACCAATGTTTATAAAAACTCTAATTGTGGTGATTGTTTGGAAGTTCAAAAGATACCAATGTGTAGAATAGTGTTAGTAGTTGCAACACTTAAGTGGAAAATTTTCATCCCCATAAAAAGTTACATTTAATGAAAACTATTTCTAGAAGGTTTTAGACCTTAATTAACGAAATTGGTACCATCTAATAATTTGTTTTATGAGCTAATTCCTCCACATTTTCCACTCTCAAAGCATCAATATAGATGAAAAATAATATAATGATCCAATTTGTATCATAATTGATTTATTTTCAACCATTTATCAATGGATTGTTTCCAATAATTTGTGAATTACCTACGGATTAAAAAAAATGTCAAAATTTATGTTTGCCAATACATAATTGGTAAGTAAAAATAATAACAACACAATGCTGTTAGTTGCCAAAACAAAAAGCTAAAAATCTAGCAACACATTTAATGTTTCCATAATGAAATTATATATATGTGTGTTTATATATATATATATATATACTTCTTAGGTCAAATTCCATTCTATAGGTTAGGGAGATAGGTGGATGAATGCTAGATTGAGCTATTTAAACTACTTATGATCTATGAAATGTTGAAAAGGGTCCATATGTTAGCACCCCACCCCCGCTCTCTCTATCCACTTGATAAAATTTGTGCATTCAATTGATTCAATAACTTGATCAAGCATGGAACCATTTATAAATGTTATATCTTGATTATGGGTTTGTTTAACTCAACCAATACTTTGATCAAGATTTTAAAAGTATGTGAGGGAAATTGATGGAGGATTTGTTATATTAATGATCAAGTTTTTTATACCTAGATTATCAATTTAAAAATTACTGGTATTATGGTCATAATTTAACTATTTTTAGATAGCGCCTTTCCAAAAGATAGGGCTAATTTTTGGATTCACTTGTATGGATATGGTTGGTAGTATTGCTAATTTTTTTGTCCATTTTTAGGGCATGGTTGGTTAACAATAGGTTCACAATATATTTGGAGACCTATTTAGGATGCTTATTGCAATATTGTTTAGGAATCAATCTATATAGATATGGTCTTGAGAAAATTTTCACTTTACATAGAAATGGCATTGCTGAGGTTACACTATCCTTTATAAAGTCTATTTTATTTTGGTATATTTGAGAGATCCATAAGGAGATTTGGCATGGATATAAAGAAAATAATTACTAGGGCATAGGTTTCCCTAAAATCATCTTGTGGAATCCCCCCTAGGTCTAAAATTTCTAAAAGGAGGTTAATGCCTACCATCAGTTAAAAGAGTGGTGAGTAGCCCCAAGGGACTCCACTAATTTGGAACCCATAACATTTCCATCAACAACCTACCTTCAATAGTGTATAAAAGTTATTAACTTCACCCTTTTATATCTCTCTATATATTTCTAGAACAACTGGAAATAACTTATCCAACCCTCTTATATCTTTTACATAGGATTTTTTTCCTCAAAAGGATTTTGAAGTATATGATGATTGTGCTCCTACAAAGTAACAATTAATTATATCTTGCATGTTCAATTGGAGATTCCATTTACTCACCATCAGTGTATTATGTAGAGTTAATAACATATGAGAACACACTAGTGTTATATAAGCATTAAAGAATAAAAAAATTATAAACCTAATGATGAAGAATGGGTGTTAATGCTTTAGCCAAAAGAGGGAACACTAGTTTGCATCCTATTATAGCAAGTAGAGCACTAAGAAGAGTATAGATACAAAAAAGCAGAGGAGAAAAAACATTTCTTGGGATATTATAGGAGAGTAGAGTGTCTCATAGCTCTACAATACTAGATTATCTCTGTATTTTTCCTTCTATTCTAGATTGTTTAAGAAGAAATATATCCTCCATATTCTTATCAGTTTTCACATATTTGGTTTCTTAACGTAATTTTTATTTTTATGGTGTTTCTCTTGTACTATAGTTCTATTTATATTTTTCACTAGTTAAAATAAAGAATTTATATAAGAGGCTTATTTTCCTATTAAATCACTATAAATATAACACTAATAAATACACAATAAAAAATAGGTTCATAATAATATATCCAAATTTATGATTTGTATGGGGAAGATGAATCATAAAATATAATAGATTGTTTATAGAGAATATTGACATCGTAGAGATTTTCAATAGGCATTAGTGTGACTTGAGTGATGTATATGTTTACTTGGTTTAAAAAAATTTAATTCTTGGAATTCATAATCATAAACAATAGGGTTGCAAGCAAAAATTCCCTACTTTGATAGGGCTATATGTGTTACTATAGATACTTTTTTATGAAAGTGTTGGGAACATATTGAAACATTAGATTGAGTAGCAACACTAAACGTTATTCAGGTTACCTTATTATAGGTTCCGCTTCGATAGTTGGTCTTCTTGCTTCAGGGAGGAATTTGGTCGAGAAATAGAAACATCTTAAAACATGCTGTCACAATAGACACTTTTTCGAACTAAATGACCTTCGGTGCAATAGTGCCAAAAAACGTGATCAATGTTCCTTGAGGAGATAAATATCTGAATAAAAATAAGTATTTTCCTTGGCTTGCCGCACAAATATAGGAAAGCTTGTAAAAATATATCATTGCTTATTTATACTCCTTGAGTCTTGTGTAAGCTAATTTGGTTGTATATGTCCTGTGTACTTAAGCTTGAAGGTGAAGTTTAAGGGTTTTCCATGGTGAGCCCTTGTTCTAGTAGAGGATATAGACTAGGGCCAATCCTTTATTCTGTGCTACCCTATAGATAGTTTACCACTCTAGTTACAAGAACAGTCTTCTTAGGAGCGGTAAACCTGGTTAATAGCTTGCACGTGATCAATAATATACATCTATGATTGTGTTTCCACTAGCTGAGTTTGTGTTGAACAAGCATAAGTATTATGCATGGACAAGCTAACTGTAGATCCGAATGACTAGATTGACTAGCGACCAATGCCTATCCCTCACTCCTTGTTTGACGTCGAAAATGTACATGCGGGTAGGTGTATCCAATGATCAAGAAGTGGATGAACTAATTAATTACCAGAAAGAGCCAGGGCTAGCCATGAACACACTCACTAAGGAAACACATCGAATCTAGACCCTTTGGCCCTGGTAATTAGTAATTCTATTAAACGAACACACCAAAACTAAGCCTCCCAAACTACGATTGGGGTGGGAAAATTATTCAACGTTCACTGAGGAGAGAAGAGAACCTTATTTACTTCTATTGGGGTGGGATAGTCATTTAGCATTCACCAAGGGGATACATGATCTATCTAAACAAATAAAAGAGCATATAAATGTCTTGTATTCTCCTAAATAATGTTTGGTAGTAAAAAATGTTTAAGAGAAACAAATGTCAGTATTAGTCTTAGCATGAGGGTTCTCCTTAATGAGAATGGCAAGTATGATGATGCCTTCTTGAGGCTTGCATGCAAACCACATGCCGGTTCTTCGCACTAAACATTTGTATATGAGTGTGAATCTGAAACATGAAAAAATTCTTGATTACACAGCTGATTGTTTGGTTTGGATTGCTGTCTTGTATGGCATGGTTGTGATGCTGGTCCTGCCGCTAGTTCTCTTGCTAGCTCTTCTGGTGTTGTTGTTGTAGGTAGTGGTGGATAGGCACAACTTCTTAAGTTCAATATTGCACACAATAGGCCAGTTTATTTGCATAGGGAAAGGGAAAAGAGTGAGGTAATAGGTATGATGTTAGTGAGTCCAAATCCTAAGCTACCTCAGCTAATGACCCATAGCTACCTATGACAAAGGAGGCATATGAGTAACGGTTCTACTATTTTTCAAATGACTAGCCTAGGAAATTTGGTAGTTTTTATTACAAGTTTTTTGAGAAAATGGCTTCATCTAGAGATGGGTGCCATGGATTTTGTTCCCACCTATTATAGACATATTTGGGCACATCAACCCCAAAATTATATGTTGATGTATTAGGGCTTATCAACCCCTAGAAGAGTTGTTTCATACCCTAAAGTAACATATTCATCTGAATACATCATTCCCCAAAAGTTCCATCTGAGAAACCATCCAGAAATTGCCTAAATTGAACCATACTCATTGCTCCACTGGCAAAGTGCAATGCATACTGAGTGGTAGTGGTACACTACCAGTGTGTGATGCATACTATTTAGGCCTTCTATAGGGTGCGATGGGTGAGGATGGACAAATATCTAGGACATTTGTCAGTTGATTGCTCATGGGATCTTCTAGAACTTTCTCCTATGCCACTTTCCTCTCTGAATTCGCCCAAGGATGAATAAGGGATCTAAGAAAATCTCCAATCCCTTCTCTTATGTAACCCATTGTAACAAGTGGAATGACACTAATCAAACCCCATGGATGACTCACACCCTTGCAAACATCTATAAATGGATTCCTCATCCAAGAGATCTAGAGGGTGGAATATTGTGAATTCCAACGAAGTGGTGATAGTTTGTAATTGAGGAAAGAGCATTGTATTCTTGTTGGTATGATATTTCTATCTCATGAGGTGAAGAAGGATTTAAGCTGGGAGAATGATGTTGGATCAGATAGGTTATAATTCTCCTCTCTATTAATAAGGCTCTTCATGTTTTCTTCCATATGATTGTGGAATTGTGAATGTTATCATTTGTGAATGTGTTGTGCTGTATAAGAACCCCCCATTTCATAAAATTTTTCTTTTTAACTATAATATGCAATGGGTCCCTCTTTTTTATAGATGTGTGAATAAAATTGGTATCAACTCATCCTTCATCAAAAGGTCTGAAAGAAACAATACATTATAAACCTTTTGAACAAATATAAAATGGTCTTATGAAATAAATAAATAATTCTTTATTATTGCGATAAAGTGATCACAAGATCGTATATTGCAACAACAAGGGATGCATAATGAAAAGACCCATTGGTTTACCCCGATCCAAAAAGTGAATAACTATCAGATATAAGGAAAGGCAAGCAAGTGTAACAAAAGGCCCTCCTACTTTTCTTCGATGTGACATCGCTATCGGCAATCAGGGAGTGTAGCGCACACACGTTAAAGATACCTTTATAAAACTCTCGATGCGATAAGCTATATTGCCATCGGGGATCGGGGGTTTTGCAATGACACAAATATTACCACTGAAGCATTTCTCTGATTCCGATTGCAATAAAGCTAAGCGCGAATTTCAAAATAGATTGAAAAGGCTTGGGCATATTATTTTAGATTATTATTAAAAGCCTTCCTGTTCTCGATAGCGATTCACTTATGATTATCCGCCAAAAATCAAAGCCACGCTTGAATGAATCATTCGGCGAATAAACGATATGATGGGCATTTAAATGATTGACAGGTTAAAGTGGCCAATTAATGGAGCAGTTATGCCGAGATCTCCCCTGAGATTATATCTGCGGCAGTATTATTTTAATCCTTTATTATTTGTTAATTGATGTAACTCTTTCATATTGGCTCGCACCACCTATTATCTATATTGCGTTCCTTTTATCTCCTCCGCAGAGCTCTTCCGAAGCAACAAATTCAAGACAAATTCAAGCAACAATTCGCTGTAATAGGACAATCCACCGTTGATCTAGGACCAAGCAAGAAAGGGTTGATTTCAAACACTATTTGTCTTGGCCTCGGCAAAACCAGCTGGCAAAGCATCTATAATGTAATTGAAGCTGAAGAGCCTGAAATGGTATCAGTGCAAGCTACTGCAGATTCAACCAGAAAGTCAGAGGCTACCCTAAAGGATTTAACTAACTCTTATCTACACCAAATAGCAGCTCGAGAGAAAATTCTTCCGTATACAGATGTTGCGCGGTGGGCAGTAGAGGAAATCCATGTTATGAATAGAACATTCTACATAGTCGACGGGAGAGTCTTCGACTCATTTCAACCTGTTGATTTGAGAAAAATGTACCACTTGCTTGAACCAAAAAAGAAATACAACAAAGCATTTCTCGAGAAGTTCAGAAGTGAGAATGAAACTGAATCAGCACCTATTCGGGAATGGAGACAGAACCCCGTAAGGCACAAGCATGAATCTTCGGGTAAGTACTCTATCGATTCATTGTGTTCTCCTTAATGTTACGCCGTGGCGATGATGTGTAGGATTTGGGGATTACATGATTCTGCAAAATTCACAATTGAAATGGTTCCTTTAATGGAAGCAACAGTCAATAGTGAGATAATGGATTGGGGAAATATATTATCTCATAAGTTAGCCACTGCCATCCTTGAGTTTAGAAATAAAACTCGCGTTACCGATAGGTCTATTCCTTCGTTTTATTTTAGTACCTATATTTTAGATACTCTTTGTTTCAACTCTGAATTTCCTGTACTAGGGTGGAGATGGACTCCACAAGACCCCGTGCCAATTCACATTTATCACTAGAATTTGTGGAAAGCATATTATAAGGACCACCTGTATCAAGTATGTAATGGTTTTATGTTGCCCATTTACCATTCCATTTTTGACAAGCCTGCTCCGAAGGTTTCTTCACAAGCAGAGATTGACCTAACCACTCTAGGAAACTGGTTCGGAGAGGATAAATTCACATACATAAGAGTTTTCGGCAGCCTTGCTAGGCCTCATGTCCTTCCTTTGTACATACCCGACAAGCTATTGGCTAGAGAATTAGCCTATCAGATTACATCCACATGAGCAACCAAGACTTTGAGGACTTCAAAGAAGCAGGTTTGGCCTCCTTTTCCTCTAAGATGCAGAGTTTATACTTTGCATGACTATAAGCATGTAGAGAAGGAAGCAGACAACATAAATATGCTAAATGCCAGCGTTCCTAATAGGTGATTTGACCCAAGGAAAGTCGTCTATAATGTGCTTGAACAGGCCAAACTCACAAAGTTTGATCATAAGGAAGACAATTTTGATGACTCATTTTCTTCGGCGGAGTCATTATTTCAGGTCCAAGCACTGTCTAAAATGAGATATAATGACGAAGGGTTAGTATAATTCAATAAACTTAGAGAGTAGAGGTTGCAAACTCTGCCTCTAGATTTACTAGCTACTGCCCCGACGACACAATCAAGCGAGCCTGAACAACGACTCATCGAAAAACATCCAGCTCCATCAAAGGTTCTCGAGATAGATAAAGAGAAATATTAGGAGCAAGTACAGAAAAAAGGAGCAGGAGAAAATACAGGAGGAAGAGTAGAAAAAGGAGCAAGATAAGGGTAGCGAGAATGTAAATTTGGATACCCAGATTGATCCGAAATTACTCCAAGAATTGTAGCAATTTGACTCCATCATAAGCAATTTGGAAGGTCCAAAATGTGCCGATACACCCAAAGCAACAGATACACAGGATACAACGTAAACAAAGGTTCTGAGTGAAGGAACCAGTGACCTACCCCTTAGTACAGACCTAGAAATAATTCCAAGGATCCCTCGGATCAAATCATTTTGCAGGTGGAGGATATACCTCCATTACATGTCTTTTACAGTCCAAAACACAGGGTTGTAGTGAAGCGACAACGAAAAAGGAGAAGGCTCGATCAACCTTCCCTATTTCCAAAGCAAACAGAGATAGCCAATGTATTTTGGAAGGAGGAGTTTGATCCTTCCGACGACCTAACAAAGCTTCCCCAATATGCTAGAGCCTATTCAGTGACCACCATGGACAAGGCGTTGGAAGTGAGTAATATATTAAAAGAAAAAGATCAGGAAATTATTTTGTTGAAAAACGCAGCTGTCTGAAGCACAAAAGAAAGTTGAATAGTTGGAACAATGATTCTCAACACAACAACAATTGAATAAGCAGTTGCTTGAAGAAAAACAGAGGATGGACTCAAGCGCAATTCAAAAGCAAAAATAATTATCAGAAGAATTGGCAAAGTTGAAGATGATGAATGAACTAATGGCGAAAACGAAAGATGAGAAAATTGCTCAGCTATCACTTCAAATAGAGAAGTTCAAGAGTCTTCCATAACCTGTCGATTTCAGAACATAAGCGCTACAGATTAGTAAAGCATTGGTGACACAGATAAGACTGTTGTGTCATAATATTTCTCAGGTTGAGCCTCTTTGTGATATAACATCATCGATAATCGATAAATCAGTTGATGCTAGACAGGATTTAGAGCAGGCCAACGAGACCTTGACAAATTTTCTCGCTTAGCAAGACACCAATGAGGGACAGGCAACAAATCTGCCCAAAATCCTAGAATCACATAAGGAAATCCTATTCTTAGAATGGTAGTCTCAGTTTGTGAAGGTAGAGAGAGACGTTTCTAGATGTATATTATCTACAAGTAACTTGATTGAATTAATCAATAACACTCTCTATTTGTCTAATATGATTTCACAATGTACCCCAGGTAAATTGCTATCAGCTAAGACACTGGAGAAATCATGCAATCAGGAGTTGGAAAAGAATGGAAGGTTAATTGCAGGTATTCAAAGTTTAACTTGGGACACCTATTAGTTGTTCCTAGTAAAACCATACAGCCAGATAGCCACCGTCAAGTGTCTAAAAGATGCAATCAGTTGTATCATTCCCGAGATACAGGATGCCACATACTCGGCTCCACTCCATTCTCGTCTCAGCCGCCCTCCAGAATTGGAACCGATGCTTGCAATCTACCAACTCAGATCAAAGGGAGAACAGCCGAGGTGATGAATCATGTTGCCGACTACCAACAAACTTGTTGTGGAGAAGATATTCAAGATTCAACTGTACCAATTAAATAACATTTTATTTTTGTAGTTAGTTAGTTTAATTAATTATTTATAGACCCTTTCATGCATTTAGAAAGGGTCCTTAGTTTTTGTATAAGACTCAAACCTGGAAGTTGCGCTATTGTACTTCGGGTATATTTTTTTATGAACATTGGGCCATTATTCCAAATTTGAACGAAGGAGATTTTATGTGGATGTGCACTATTGCCTTGATATGAAAGTATCTCTGAGTTGAAAGAAGGAATTAGAATTGCGATTGATATTGGGAATGCTTTACAACACCTATGGTACTACTATCTATGATATGAATTCATTCTTTTATGTGAATTTTTATTTGATTACTCTTGCTATTATTGAATATATGTATGTGTTTTCAACAACATTCTTTATATTTTTCACTATCGGATGCTTAAAGGATGTTATTCTTTTAGTCATACATGTATCAGTAATATATAAAAGATAAGTGTAACAATGTTTTATTAATTACTTTGTTCAACTATTTGAACAAAGCAATTATTATATGAATGAATGTCTTTGTTTATCAAATAGATTCATCTATATGCTTATTTGTGAATACATATTATCAAACGTTGCACTTAGAAATAGAAATTTCCCAGGATAGAATAGTTATTCATAATTTTACTTTTTAGATTAAATCATTCATCCATTACCATTAGATAAGAAAACTACTCACTCATCCATTACATTTTTATTCATCATTGGGAAATTGGTCCCATTATCTCCAGTCGGAGCCACCACACCAAACGGAAAAGGAGCTGCATTAAGGTCCGCCCCGGGTGGTTTTCCCCCGATGTTGTTGCAATGATTTTCGAGGAATCAACATTTTTGGTGTTAGAAGGAGGGCATGAACTATGAATGGCAAGTAAATCAAAACCTATAGACCATTCTGAGACTAAATCTCCCTGTACCTCTCCTCAGACCTCTCGTTTGCATTCTGGAACACCAGTATCCAAACGAGAAGAAGAGGAATCAACTACCACTACTGAATCCCATCATACTCTAGAACGATTAAGTCCTGAGTCTCTTGAAGTACAGTCTCTCATCCAGAAACTTCAATTCTTTTCGATATCACCACAGAAATCTGAAGTATCTCAATGCAGTGAGACTTTGAATTCAATCTACCTCACCCTCTCACCAGACTTCAAAGTGGAAAGCTCTGTATTGAACCTACTGAGTTGCCTTTACCGAAAAGGAAAAAGGCTAAAAAGAACACTGAAGGATCTCACAGTGAGACCTTTTCTTCATCATCTTCCATTTCATCTTCTCCAGTGCGAAGTCAAAAATCCACTCCCCCATTACATATTATTGTTCAGTGGGGGTCACCAATTTCAACATCACAACCTATTCAATCTTCAGTACCAACTCCTCTCTAAACACTTGGAATTTCATCAACAATTGTTATTAGTTCTAAGATGGCTAAGAATCCATGGAATAGTCCTGGTGTGGTCACTATGCCTACGCCATTACATCCATTACCTAATTACCCTGAGAAATGGTTACTCAAATTTAATCAAGATGCTGGAAAATTAGCTAAAGAACATATTAACAATTTCATGTTATGAGTTAATCTAAAAGGAGTAACAGAAGAAGGTGTTGTCGTTAGGCTTTTCCCCTACACTTTACAAGGATCAACTAGGTCTTGGTATTTTTCCTTACCCTCTGGATCCATTACCAGCTGGAACATCTTTCAAGAGTAGTTTCTCACTAAGTATGGTGATGATAGATCTTTAGAGACACTAATTAATGATCTTTTGAATCTAAGGATAGAATCTAGAGAACCTATCAAAGAGTTTAACTCCCGATTCAATAAACTCTTAAATAAGATTTCGACCGAGTCCAAGCCAAGTGAGAAAATCATAAGTGAGTGGTATAAAACAGTCCTACCTTCAAATATAGCCATTTTTGTAGATAGAGCTACAAAACGAACTTTAACCGAAAACATGAAAGAAGCGCTTGCTATAGAGAAACGCATTATTGCTTTAGAAAAGAAAGTTGTTGTTGAAGATAGGAAATCCAAAAAAGTTTCTTTTAAAGATGATTCAAATAAGAAAACCCCTAAAGATCCATATGATATGGAGGGTCTACAAAAGGTCCTCAAAACAATATCAAATGAAATGGTTGAAATAAAAAAACAAGTAGGAGAAACTTCAACAAAGAAGCCATTTAGGATTTTTAAGAAACCTGAGTCAAAACCACCAAATGTTATATCTAATGCAGACTTAAATCCTAAAGAGGAAGAAGAAGATGAAACAGTTTTACCATCCGATGAACCCGAAGAAGAGGAGGTTGTCGAATGCCATGGAATGTGGGACTTCATTTTACCCAACTCTGACACAGAAAATGAACAAGAAGCCTGCCCTGTGACTACCAGGAGTAAAGGTACTCCTGAACCTGTTTAGTCAATTTCAAAGAAAAGGAGTGCAGGTACCACTACTACAAAGGAAAAGGTACCCACAAAGAAATCGACAGCAACAACACTCCAAAATCAACCATCATCCTCAAATATACCTTCAACATCTAAGACGTTGTTAGTTTCGGATTCAATGGATTACAATATTATTGATGATATGAAGAAGACAAAGGCAAACATTACTTTGTTTGAACTTAGAAAACACAAACATCAGCAGAAATTTCTTCTTAAGGAACTAAATACAATACCTTCTTCACCTCTTCCTAGTGATGTGATCACTAAAGGTGCAAATGATTCAAGTCAACCGCGTTCTGGTAGAATTGAAGCTACTGATACAATTTTAATCGAAGATAGATAAAATTCCCATACTCCCCCTTTCCTCTTGACCTATGAGATCTATAATCTAAATCTACACAACTGTTTGATTGACTCAAGGGAATCCTCTAATATAATTCCAGCTTCAGTTTGTTCCAAACAGAACATTGAACCCCAAAAGTCTGCAATTCATATTGTGCAGTTGGATAGAACCAAGGTCCAGGTTTTAGGGGAAATCAACTCTGTAACTATCAGGCTATCAGCTAATCCACCAGTGGTTCAGAGAATTGATATCTTAATCGCCAATATACCTGAATTTTATGGTTTAATATTGAGTAGGGATTGGTCTGAGAAACTCCACGGTTATATTTCTACCGATTGGTCCCATATGTGGCTACCCTATAAAGGAAAGCCAAATCAAATCAAAATCAATCGGGAGAAACATATGACCCATACTATCACTAAATTTGAATAGGAGAATTAGCCAATAGTATTTAATAATAATATTTTGGGGAATTACTCTTCTGAATCATTCTTTGGTAATTACATTGCCCAACCATCTCTTTCCTTAGTGAATAATTCCACATCCCAAATCAAAAAAAATTCACAAACCGATAGATCAATATGTGTCAATATTTCTGAGAAAACTGTAAATAAAATTGTTGATAATTCTTTATTTTGGTCACTATACTTTGATGGGTCTAAATCCAGTGAAGGTACAGGAGCAGGGTGTATTTTAGTTAGCCCTGAAGGAGAAAAAATTATGTTGTCATGTAGGTTGGAATTTGAATGCACAAATAATACAGCTGAGTATGAGGCCTTAGTTCAAGGACTATATAAAGCTATTGGTCTTAAAGTTCAATATTTGGAAGTGTTTGGTGATTTAGAGATTGTCATAAAACAAGTTAGAAATACAATTCATTGTCTTTCTAGTCACCTCAAGCACTATCAGTCTTTGGTCCAGGAACTTATATCTCAATTTTTTAGCATTCAATATTTCTCCTATCCCTAGATCCCAGAATGCAGCAGCAGACTTGCTAGCTAATGTTGCTTCTAAACTCCTACCTTCCGAAGATTACAGCCCAGACAGATTTTCAGTAGAGTTAATCTTTAGACCATCAATTCTTGACAGTGTCACCAATTGGAGAGTGTTCAATCATAATGAAGACACTTTAAATTTCTTAACTTCCGAGAAATCCTACGATGATCAAATCATTGATGAAAGTGATCATGTCCTTCAAATGAAGGAAAAGCAGGAAGAAAACTCAATACGGAAACCAGTGGTAAGCTAGAAGATCTCTGTGATATTAAAGACAGGTTTAAACAGGTAACCAATTCAAAGCTCCAAAGTTCCACTTTAAGATTTGAGTTGATAAAACCAGGTACTAAGGAAAACCCTAAAAACATCAATTTGGGATTAGGACTTTCTTTGGAAGAAAGAGCATCATTCATTAGGTTATTAAGAAAAAATAAATATGTCTTCGCTTGGAAATATGACGATTTAAAAACATACGATACATCAATCATTCAGCATACTATTCCGACGCTATCTGAACAAAAACTAGTCCAATAGAGGTTAAGGAAAATCCATCCTAACCTTTAGGGTCAAATAAAATCTGAACTAAATAAACTCTTGAAGGCTAAGATCATTTTTCTGTCCAACATTCAAAATGGGTCTCCAATATGGTGCCTGTTAGAAAGAAAAATGGCAGCATCTGGATTTGTATAGATTTCATAAATCTTAATAAAGCAAGCCAAAAAGATAACTTCCCATTACCTACCATGGAGCAGATACTCTATTTAGTAGCTGGTTCTGAGTTAATGTCCTTTTTAGATGGCTTTTCAGGATATAACCAGATTTTGGTCCATCCTGATGACAGGCTTAAAACTACCTTCAGAACTAAATGGGGAACTTATGCTTACCAAAAAATGCCTTTTGGAATTATCAATGTAGGAGCTACATTCCAAAGAGCAATGGATATAGCATTCAAAGGATTGATCAATAAAATAGTAGTTGTCTATTTAGATGATATTACTATATTTTCCAAGAAAAGGTCTAATCATTTACATGATTTAAATCAAATCTTTGAACGCTGCAGAAGGTATGGTATCTCGCTCAATCCCAAAAAATCCTTCTTTGCTCTTAATCAAGGAAAGCTCTTGGGATTCATTGTTTCCAAAGATGGTATTTATATTGATCCAGATAGAATTAAAGATATTTCTGATATTCCATTCCCTCATAACAAAAAATCCATGCAGTCATTTTTAGGTCAAATTAACTTTGTTAAAATATTTGTTCCATATTTTTCCCAGATTATTTTACCATTGTAAACAATGATTAAGAAAAATTCGGTGTTTAGATGGGGATCTGCAGAAAAAGAGGCGTTTGATTCTATCAAACAATCAATAATTAATGCCCCTTCTTTAAGCACTCCCAATTTTTCAAATCATTTCATACTGTATACTCTCGCATCCACCTCATCTTATGCAGCAGTGCTGACTCAGATCAATGATCAAATCTTGGAGGCACCAATTTCATTTTATAGTTCAAATCTTCAAGGTGCTGAACTTAATTATTCATAAGTTGAAAAGAAAGCCTTTGCCATGTACAAAGATGTCAAACACTATAGACCCTTCCTTTTAAAATCTCATACAAAAGTTATAGTTCCTTTTTCAGCAGTAAGACAATTACTAATCAAAAGTGAATTAGGAGAAAAAAGGGCAAATTGGGTCACAACATTACAAGAATATGACTTGGAAATCAAGCCAGCAAAGATTGTTAGAGACCAAGGTTTTTTTAGGTTATTAGCAGGAGCATCCAATATTCAAGAACCAGAAGGTACATAACACAATGAAGAAATCATTCAGATAAGTATCACTGATCCTAAATCACAATATGCAGATTTGATATTCTATTTAAAAAATGGATACGCACCTTATAATCTTTCCTATAAAAATAAACGTTTCATTGATTAAAAGTGAAAAAATTCATAATTGTAGATGATGTACATTTTAGGTGAAATTATGATTCAATTTTATTAAGATGCCCAGAAAAACCTGAAGCACAAAAGGTTTTGCACGAGCTACATGACGGACCAGCAGGAGGACATTTTGGAGCTTATACAACAACCCACAAAATCATTCATGCTAGATATTATTGGCCCACCCTATTCAGAGACACTCAAGAATACGTAAGGAAATGCCGAAGTTGTCAAATCTCCAGTGGAAGACAAAGAAAACCAGCTTTCCCTTTACAACCAGTCAACATTGAACAACCTTTCGAGCAATGGGGATTGGATATCATCAGGGAAATCACTCCACAATCCTCCAAACAACACAAGTATGTCCTTACTGCTACTGATTACTTTACTAAGTGGGTTGAAGCAACTCCTTTACAACAAACTCTGAAGTAATTATAGAGTTTATAGATCAAGTCATCATTACTAGGTTTGGTGTCCCAAACGCTCTTGTTTTCGATAATGCATATTATTTCTCTGGAAATTCTATGTTTCAGTTCGCTATCAAAAGAGGGTTTAAATTGAAATATTTCGCGAATTACTGTCCCCAAGGTAATGGTTTAGCAGAATCTACAAATAAAAATCTCGTCAAAATAATAAAGCGAACTATTGAGCAGAACCATAAAAACTGGCATAAATCTTTGATATTTGCATTATGGGCTGACAGAATAACAGATAAGGCTTCCATAGGTACTTCTCCATTTAATCTTGTATATGGGAAAGAAGCAGTTCTACCAACCAATTTATTTCTTCCTTCTCTAGCCCTAGTGCAGTTTATTGAAGAAAGTCCCCCATATTCTATTCAACTAAGACATGATCAAATCTTAAAATTAGAAGAAGAAAGGGAAAGGGCTAGGATTATTCATGCAAAACATCATCAAATTATCAAGTCATATTTTGATTCAACTTCATCTAGTTCAAAACAATTACAAGTTGGTGATCTAGTTCTGGAATGGGACAAAGCCCATGAAGATAAAGGAAAACACACTAAGTTCCATAAAATGTGGCTCAGACCATTTCAAATCAATGAGAAGATAGGCCATTTTACTTTCATATTGCATGATCTATCAGGTAAGAGAGATTATATTCCTGTTAATGGCCTTATCTTGAAAACATTCTTCAATTGAGGAGGTAACCCCTTCTCCTTTTGTAAATATTCAATTTTCATCAAAATTTGTGTTCATAGATTTTAGGATTCTTAGGAAATAAAGTTGTAAGATATCTTCCATTGGCCTTTGCTATATTGAAAATGTTTCTAAAAAGAAATAGTTTTGATATTTACTTTTAAAATGGAAACCTTAAACAAAAGGAAAATTTCTAGGAAATTAGGTATATTTATATTCTGAAACCCCATTTCATTTTTGTGAAATCTTCTCGAGATTTAGAAGTACTGTAAATCATTTTAATGTTTTCAAATGGCCAAAAAACGGTTATCAATATCAAAACAAAAACTAATTCAATATTAGCATCTTCAACTCTTACCCTGTCATCCATGCTCTCTTAAGTAGAAAATTGTCCATCCCATTCATCAAAGTTTATGATTACTCAGAGTGTAATTCTAAAATATATTTGATATAAAAGATAAGGGGTCTTATCACAAGCCTGCTTAGCATGACCATTGGGGAATAATTCAATTGACATTACCAATACTACATACCACAACAGGGTAATGGCTTATAATCATGAGACAAGGGGTTTCATCACGAGCCAGCTTGTTCAGTTAGATTACAACCAGTGAATGGCATTGTCAAACAGCTGGCCACGAAACCAGGACAATGGCTTTTTATCTTGCAAAATAATGAAAAAGAAAGAGAAATACAAAATATGAAAGCATATTTTTGGATTCATTCTTTTAATTATACTCCGAAAGGGATGGGATAATGGACAATTAAATGGTTAAAAGGTATCCATGTCGAGACTATGAACGTTTGATGGGAGCAAAGGCTCTACCTATGACCAAGGAGTCATTAAAAAGCTAAGATGGAAAGCTTCTCTGTTTCATCATTATCAACCAATAAAGGCTAATTTAAAACTTAGAATGTATTTAATTTTAACGAGAGAAGGAATTAGCAAAAATAACTATTATTAGATTTAGAATTTATGTATACCTAGTTATATTAGAATTCTCCTCTTAGGTAAGCTTTCTATATAAAGAAATTTTAAGTATTTCAATGTTTTTTAGAGACAACTATTTCTCCCAGTCAATCAACAATTGTTGTGCTGTACAAAAAACCCCCATTTCATAAAAAATTTCTTTTTAACTATGATATGAAATGCGTCCCTTTCTTTTATAGATGTGTGAATAAAATTGGTATCAACTCATCCTTCATCGAAAGGTTCGAAGGAAACAATACATTATAAACCTTTTGAAAAAATATAAAATGGTCTTATGAAATAAATAAATAATTCTTTATTATTGCGATAAAGAGATCCCAATATTGCATATCACAACAACAAGGGATGCATAACGAAAAGACCCATTGGTTTACCCTGATCCGAAAAGTGAATAACTATCGGATATCAGGAAAGGCAAGCAAGTGTATCAAAAGTCCCTCCTACTTTTCTCTGATGCGACATCGCTATTGGCAATTGGGAAGTGTAGCGCACACACGTTAAAGATACCTTTATAAAACTCCCGATACGATAAGCTGTATCGCCATCGGGAATCAGGGATTTGGCAATGACACAAATATTACCACTCAAGCATTTCTTCGATTCCGATTGCAATAAAGTTAAGCATGAATTTCAAAATACATTGAAAAGGCTTGGGTATATTATTTTAGATTATTATTAAAAGCCTTCCTATTCCTGATATTGATTCACTCGTGATTATCCGCCAAAAATCAAAGCCAAGCTTGAATGAATCATTCGGCGAATAAACGATATGATGGGCATTTAAATGATTGAGAAGTTAAAGTGGCCAATTAATGGAGTAGTTATGCCGAGATCTCCTCTGAGATTATATCTGCAGCAGTATTATTTTAATCCTTTATTATTTGTTAATTGGTGTAACTCTTTTATATTGCCTGGCACCACCTATTCTCTATATTACGTTCCTTTTATCTCCTGCGCAGAGCTCCGCCGAAGCAACAAATTCAAGCCAAATGGGGAAGAAATCCAAGAGATTTGCAGTAGCTTTAGCTCTCGTAGTAACAGGACAATCCACCATTGGTCTAGGACCAAGCAAGAAAGGGTTGATTTTAGAAACTACCTGTCTTGGCCTCAGCAACACTAGCTAGAAACTCATTTATAATCTAATTGAAGCTGAAGAGCCTGAAACGATATCGGTGCAAGCTACTGTAGATTCAACCAGAGAGTCAGAGGCTACCCTAAAGGATTTAGCCGACTCTTATCTACACCGAATAGGAGCTCGAGATAAAATTATTCCGTATACGGATGTAGTGCGGTGGGCAGTAGAGGAAATCCCTGTTATGAATAGAACATTATGCACAGTCGACAGGAGATTCTTCGGCTCGTTTCAACCTGATGATTTGAGAAAAATTTACCACTTGCCTAAACCACAAAAGAAATACAACAAAACATTTCTGGAGAAGTTCAGAAGTGAGAATGAAACTGAATCAGCACCTATTCGGGAATGAAGACAAAACCCCGCAAGGAACAAGCATGAATCTTTGGATAAGTACTCTATCGATTCATTATGTTCTCCTTATTGTTACGCCGAGACGATGATGTGTAGGATTTGGGGATTACATGATTCCGCAAAATTCACAATTAAAATGGTTCCCTTAATGGAAGCGACTGTCAATAGTGAGATAGTGGATTGGGGAAATATATTATCTGATAAGTTAGCCACTGTTATCCTTGAGTTTAGAAATAAAACTCGCATTACCGATAGGTCTATTCCTCCGATTTATTTTAGTGCCTATATTTTAGACACTCTCTATTTCAACTCTGAACTTCCTATACTGGGGTGGAGATGGAGACCAAAAGACCCCATGCCGATTCATATTTGTCACCAGAAGCTGTGGAAAGCACATTATAAGGACCACCTGTATCAAGTTTGTAAAGGTTTTATGTTGCCCATTTACCATGCCATTTTTGACAAGCCTGCTCCAAATATTTCTTCACAAGTAGAGATTGACCTAATCGCTCTAGGAAACTGGTTTGGAGAGGATAAATTCACATACATAAGAGTTTTTGGCAGCCTTGCTAGGCCTCATGTCCTTCCTTTTTACATACCCAACAAGCTATTAGATAGAGAATTAGCCTATCAGATTACGTTTGTAGGAGCAACCAAGACTTTGAGGATTTCAAAGAAGCAGGTTTGGCCTCCTTTTCCTCTAATATGCGGTGTTTATACTCTGCATCACTATAAGCATGCAGAGAAGGAAGAAGAAAAGATAAATATGCTAAATCTTGCCACCATTCCTAATAGGCAATTTGACCCAAGGAAAGTCATCTATAATGTGCTTTAAAAGGCCAAACTCACAAAGTTTGATCATAAGGAAGACAATTTTGATCAATTATTTTCTTCGGTGGAGTCATTATTTCAATTCCAAGCACTGGCTAAAATGAGATATAACGATGAAGGATTAGTAGAATTCAATAAACTCAAAGAGCAGAGGTTGCAAACTCTGCCTCTACATTTACTAGCTACTGCCCCGATGACACAATCAAGCAAGCCTGAACAACGACTCATCGACAAACCTCCTACTCCATAAAATGTTCTCGAGACAGATAAAGAGAAGAGCAGGAGCAAGTACAGAAAAAGGAACAGGAGAAAATACAGGGGGAAGAGCAGAAAAAGGAGCAAGATAAGGGTAGCGAGAATGTCAATGTGGATACCTACATTGATCCGAAATTACTCCAATAATGGAATCAATTTGACTCCATCATAAGAAATCTGGAAGGTCCAAAAGGTGCCGATACACCCAAAGCAACACATACATAGGATACAGCATCAACAAAGCTTCCGAGTGAAGGAATGAGCGACCTACCCCATAGTACAGACCTATAAATAATTCCGAAGGATCCCTCGGATCAAATCATTTTGCAGGTGGAGGATATACTTCCATTAGATGTCTTTTACAGTCCAAAACATAGGGTTGTAGTGAAGCAACAACGGAAAAGGAGAAGGCTTGATCAACCTTCCCTACTTCCAGACCAAATAGAGACAGCCAACGTAGTTTGGAAGAGGAGTTTGATCCTTCCGATGGCCTAACAAAGCTTTCCTAGTATTCCAAAGCCTAGTCAACGGCCACCATGGACAAGGCATCGAAAGTGAGTAATCTATTAAAAGAAAAAGACCAGGCAATTATTTTGTTGAAAACGCTGCTGTTTGAAGCACAACAAAAAGTTGAACAGTTGGAACAATGATTGTCAACACAGCAACAATTAAATAATCAATTGAATAAGCAGTTGCTTGAAGAAAAATAGAGGATGGACTCAAGCACGATTCAAAAGAAGAAAGAATTATTAGAAGCATTGGCAAAGTTGAAGACGATGAATGAACTAATGGCGAAAAAAAAAGATGAGCAAATTGCTCAGCTATCACTTCAAACAGAGAAGTTCAAGAATCTTCCACAACTTGCCGATTTCAGAATAGAAGCGCTACAGATTAATAAGGCAATGGTGACATAGATAAGACTGTTGTGTCATAATATTTCTCAGGTTGAGCCTCTTTGTGATATAACAACATCGATAATCGATAAATCAATTGATGCTAGATAGGATTTAGAGCAGGCCGATGAGACCGTGACAAATTTTCTCGCTTAGCAAGACACCAGTAAGGGACATGCAGCAAATCTACCTAAAATCCTAGAATCACATAAGGAAATTCTATTCTTAGAATGGCAGTCTCAGTTGATGAAGGCAGAGAGAGAAGTTTCTAGATGTAGATTATCTACAAGTAACTTGATTGAATTAATCAATAACACTCTCTATTTGTCTAATATGATTTCATAATGTACCCCAGGTAAATTGCTATCAGCTAAGACACTGGAGCAAGCATGCAATCAGGAGTTGGAAAAGAATGGAAGGTTAATTGCAAGTATTCAAAGTTTAACTTGGGACACCTATTAGTTGTTCCTAGTAAAAGCATATAGCTAGAGAGCCGCCCTCAAGTGTCTAACAAATGAAATTGGTTGTATCATTCCCGAGATACACGATGCCACATACTCGGTTCAGCTCCATTTTCATCTCAGCCGCCCTCTAGAATTGGAACCGATGCTTGCAATCTGCTAACTCAGATCAAAGGGAGTACAGCCGTAGTGATGAATCATGTTGTCGACCACCAACAAACTTGTTGTGGAGATGATATTCAAGATCCACTTGTACCAATTAAATAGCATTTTATTTTTGTAGTTAGTTAGTTTAATTAAGTATTTATAGACCCTTTCATGCATTTAGAAAGGGTCCTCATTTTTTGTATAGGACTCAAACCTGGAAGTTGCACTATTGTACTTCCGATATATTTTTTATAAAGACTGGGCCATTATTCCAAATTTGAACGAAGGAGCTTTTATGTGGATGTGCACTATTGCCTTGTATGAAAGTATCTCTGAGTTCAAAGAAGGAATTCGAATTGCGATTGATATTGGGAATGATTTACAACACATATGGTACTACTCTCTATGATCTGAATTCATTCTTTTAAGTGAATTGTTATTTGATTACTCTTGTTATTATTGAATATATGTATGTGTTTTCAACAAAATTCTTTATATCTTCACTATTGAATGTTTAAAGGATGTTATTCTTTTAGTCATACATGTATCAGCAATATATAAAAGATAAGTGTAACAATGTTTTATTAATTACTTTGTTCACCTATTTGAACAAAGCAATTATTATATGAATGAACATCTTTGTTTATCAAGTAGAGTCATCTATATGCTTATTTCTAAATAGAGATTATCAAATGTTGCACTTAGAAATAGAAATTTTCCGGGATAGAATAGTTATTCATAATTTTACTTTTTAGATTAAATCATTCATCCATTACCATTAGATAAGAAAACCACTCACTCATCCATTCCATTTTTATTCATCATTGGGAAACTGCTCCCATTATCTCTAGTCAGAGCAACCACACCAAATGGAAAAGGAGTTGCATTAAGGTACGGACCGGGTGGTTTTCCCCAGATGTTGTTGCAACGATTTTCGAGGCATCAACATAATTCTATCATTTGTTCATTATATCTCTAATTCTATAATGTTTATGTTGTAATAGATCATGAAGCTTTTACAGTTCTTTGTTTCTGTAGTTGTGGGCGTACTCTCCAAGCGTGTTATGAAACCAGCTCAAGAAAAGATAGAAAAGATAGATCAACGCCTTAGAATTCAGCGTCTTCGAGGGGGCAACCTCCTTTACATTACATAAATGAAAAATTCTTGGATGATTCAAATGACAAAACCTCCTTTCTATATATAGGAGTCTAAGGAGTCACAATATAAACCAACCGACCTAACAATAATAATATAAAGCCACAAAAAAACAATAGAAGGATTCTATGGGGCACAGTAATAACAATATGGGGGCAATAGGGGCACAACAATATTAATAAGGGGTATAACTACAATAGTAATGGGGTAATCACTAGTATTATAGGGACCCAACAATGTTGGTTCAACGATTTTCGAGGCATCAACAAAATGCTATCATTTGTTCATTATATCTCTAATTCTGTAATGTTTATGTTGTAATAGATCATGACGCTTTGATGGTTCTTTGTTGCTGTAGTTGTGGACGTACTCTCCAAGCGTGTTAAGTATGTGGAAGAGTTGTAGGATCTGTCAAAGGAGAGAGAGATCAAGCAAGGGATTAAGTGGAAGTTCTAGGTTGGTTCCATAATCTTTCTCTTATCTATTACACATAAAAGAAATCATTGAATTGCTTTCTAGGGTAGCTGCAAAACCTAGAGGGCTAGCATTCTTTAGGAATACTATTTTTCCCAGAAACAAATTGGCGACTCCACTGGGGGTTGAAAAAATGTTTGTTTTTTGTTATTGTTTGTTATATGTTCAATTTGATAAACTATAGATAGAGTCTAAAGTCAGTCAGGTAGCCTTTGAACTGCTATTGCTCTGCAATTGCATTATAGATGAATATTTCTTCAGTCGATCTCTGGTTTAGTTTATGAATTGAAGGTTTGACTTGTAAGCACATTTAGATGCCCTTTTGGTAGCTCAGTAACCTCTCAAGAAATTCCATCATACTTTGCTCACCATTGTTCATCAAACCCATCTTAATTCATTGAAAATAACACCACATTTGAGCCAAAACCCATTTCAGTTGCACTCCATGGACCGTCGCACTGTCTTCCACTGTAACTCAGTATGAATTGCACCTCCCAGGTGTAGTAAGTGTGATGCATCTCAATTTCTATGAATCCTAGTTGCAATGATTGATTGAACTCTTTCTCCATCTAGAAATTGAGCGTTTTTGACCTGTTTTCATTTTTGTTTGGTTGTTTTGCTACATATGAACAATGCCTCTTTATTGAAACTTACTTGCGTCACTTATATCAGCCTAAATTACATTAGGATTAGTGAATTTTTTTGTGTATTTGTTCATCATTTACAATCCTTTGTCGAAAAATTGTTTTAGTCGATTTGTCGCTTTGGTATAAAAAGTGTTGTAATTGTCATTTTTTGTCGAAAAGAGAAGTGTCATAAATTCTTCCTTCGCTTGATAATCGATTGAACTTTTCTTGATGCATTTTATTTGATTTCTCTACATTCTAAGTGTCAAATTTTATTTTTTCAAAATTGAAAGTGTCGTTTTGAAGTCTTCCTTTCTCTTTTGAAGAAGAAATTGTTGAAAATGTCATTTTGAGTGAAATATTTCAGATCTTTGCTACATTTAGTTTTCCTTTTAGCATTTTTCACATTAAGGAAAGCGAAAATAAATACATACATTTTCAATTAGCATTTTTTTATTTGTGTGTGAAAAGATGATTTAGGAAAATGCACTAGTGTGTGCTCTTTTGCTCTTTGCTTAAAAGCACTATTATCTTCTTTCCCTAGTAGGTACGATTTTCATTGCTCAAATAAACAAATATTGTTTATCATTGTAGATTGCATATTAGGAATTTCAAATAATCATCACGTGGTAAACCATTGAAAGGCAAACGCTAAACAAGATCAACTTTAAAATGAATTTCAATGAACCTAACAATTCTTTGGAACTTAACGCAACATATCTATAGATCTAGGCTAGTGACGTGTTCTGGCATCGTTAAAACTAGTGGTTATCATTTTCATTGAAGGTTGGGTGATTCCTCCTCCTTGATACAACAAGTGCTAGCACGGACTTGTGCTCCATGTACCGTCATGTATATATTGGTAGACCACAATAGGGTTAAATCCTTAATCCATAGGAAATTGATTCTGTTGCCTTATTAATTGCAATGCACTGAACACAATATTCAAGGAGATTGTCTACCATACATGAGTCCTTGGTAATTCCTTTTTAATTTATCACCAAGCTGTATATTGCAGTTTTGCGATTGGTTTGGTAAACCTTTTTGTCTAGATTCTTGAGAGTAGTCACTTTCATTCCTTTTCGAATCCTTAAAAGAAAAGGTCTGTTTGAGCACTTGTCCTTTTAGGCTTATTAAAAATAAAAGGCGACTAGAGTCATATTTAGTTTTTTCTCGACTCTTTCAAACTAAAAAAGTAAAGTTGTGTCCAAGTGTTGTTAAAATTAATTGACCATGAATAACATCCCTACTCCTTAGTTGATCTTAGGTTGGGACATATGGTGACAAATCTGGAGTCCACTAATCAAGGAATCCAGTTTGATGGGAATCCTAGTCCTTTTCCATCTTTCAGAAATATTGGTGCTCCTTATATGGCTACATTTTCCCTTCTGGGATTTACCATTGGCTTGCAAGTATGTTTGTTTTCAACCTCCTTGGTTCAAAATGTCAAGATTTATTTGAAATGGAGTACACCTCCAACTAGAAAAAATCAACCTCCAGTTGATCGTGAAGTTGACCCTTCACTTTCTTCCTTGTTTGTTTCTCCCTCCCCCTCATCCTCTTCACTTGGTGAAAGTATTGGAACTAGTAACCAGGTGGCTAAGAAGAAGAAGAAAGGGAAGAAGAAGAAGAAGAATCCAATTCAGGAAGGGGGCATAATTCCTTCTCTTGTGTCAAGCTCGTTAAATAACGAAACAAGGAATCTAATGTGCTAAATAGTGAATTGAACATCTTTGACCACCAAGCAAACTTTTTTCCTTCTTTTTGAGATTTGATTCAAAAATGAAAAGAAAACTATAGAGTCCTCTTTAAACCCTTTTCATACTCGTTAAATATGAAAAGATTGTCAAGCGCTTGCCTTTTGTAGCTCATTAACGTATTGGAAATGTCATCCCTCCTATATTGTTTTATCCTTTTTTAGACCTGAGGGATTAATTTACCAAAAAGAACTTATGGAGTTTTCTTTTCGTCCATTTTCAAACTATCTAAACATGAAAAGGATCAAGTTATCCTTGTCATTAAAATCATTAAAACAATAGCGACAAACTTGACCATCTAGACAAGACCGTGTTTCACTGTCTCTAGACTCGATAAAATATAAATAGCGATAGGTTCGCCCGAAGGTTGAATTATAGAACAAACATATGTTATCCTTCTCAAGCTTGACAAAAATAAAGAGGTAGTGGTCAGTAATGACTAGGGAAAATGGGAAAAAACTAGAAGAATTTATGGTAGCAAGTCACTCTTGAACATGACACTTTCACTTCATCTCCATTATTGAGTTGGGTTGGGTTATTCCGTTCACTGGTCATCATACCATGGGTCTTTCATACCATCCATATTTTGGGGTTAACACTACCAATTCATCTTAGTGTCACTAACATGTTCAAGAGAAGTCATTCAGTTGAGAAACCACCATCCAGTTAATGTCTCATACACTGCAATTCCTCCTACCTTCATTTTTTCATGACCACCATTCTTGAACCTTGTGTCGTTAGTTCATTTTTCAGCTCCAAAAATCATTTACTTTGTTTCATGTCATAGATGTGGGATACATCAAGGCCTTCCTATGATGAGTCACTTCTTGTTGAAATTAGATCATTATCTAATAAGTTGACTTAGAAACAACCCTTTAAGTGCTTTGAAGCTTACATATATCAATGGCAAGTTTCTCACTTTCGGCGACAAGTTGACATCAATGGCCTTCGACTGAAATATATTGTGTGGTGTTCGACATCAGATCATGTATTCATACCACATAAATTGTACTGTAATACCTTGAGGATCATTATCATTATCGGTGATTCCTCTCCTGTCTATTAACAACTCACATCATTGGCTTGTAATCAAGTGATGTCTATCCATGTTCAACTTCAAAACATCCCTTCACATGGTTTGACTTGTACATCAGGTGAAGATTGAATGATTTTGAAGACCCTAAATCTAGTTTCATCCATCTGGGCTGCGAAACATATAGGGATATAAAAAAATCAAATGTACAAAGGCTCTACACAGATGGTCATTGTTGAGCCTCAAACCTACACTTCTTTACACATCCTCCCAGCCACTTTTTCCTATTCATTTCCTTATTTTGCCACTCATTCCCTGCATCAAATTGCTCAAATCATTGTATCTTATGACTTTTTACATGGTTTTCTAATTATGCTAATGACTGTGTTTGGTTTAGAATTTTGGTTCAAAGTGCTGCTTTCCGCAGCTCATACAGGGTTTTCCGAAGCTGATCTCGGTTTCCGCAGCCAACCCCCGATTCTGCAGCTGTTTTATTAAATGTTATGTTCCAGGTGTCCTCCGGGAAGAAGAGCCACATGGGCAAGTTCGTGGAACCAAGGACATGGTGTGTGTCCCTCCAGATCATCCAAACCAGTCATCCAAGCCTGTGGTCAACGAGGAGGCAACTTCGGTCAACGGAGGTCATGGGTGGGCGGTGGCACGGCTCTGCGTGTTCTTGTTTTAAGAGCACGTAAGAACAGGTGGCAAATCGTCCTCAGTTATGAAGGTAGTGGGAAACATAATCCAACAACGGATTGAATGCCCACAATGACCGTTGCCTAAATCCGAGGACGTAGCAAGACTACATGTTTTTACTCAGCTGTTCGAATTACTTAGATTTCGTTAAGTTAGTTCGCCTTCTTAAGTTATAAATAAAGAATCTTTGAACGCTGGACAAGTTAGTTGTTATCTGCTGTTATGTACTTTTGAACTCCCATTGTATTTTTCTATTTCATGCATAATATATGAGAAGACTGTTATCACATTCAAGCGTGTAATTGATCTTTGAATCGGCTGGAGTAGGCAGAGGGCCCCTGCTTACTAAAGGCCTGTACAATACTTTTAATTTCCTGAATTTCTTTCTTTCGTTTTATGTATATAATGCCTTTTATTGCGGTGTTTTGATAGCTGTATATACATTTCAAATTCTTCTTGTTTACATTTCTGCACTTTTCCATGACTGATCAATGTGTTATGCAGGTTTCTTAGGCGTTCCCGGGATAGTTTCTTTCTTTTCTTTTGCACAACTAGTGACACTTGTGATCATCTTGTCTATGTTGCTGACCTTCTTTGTTTTCCAGCCTTTATTTCCTTACTATCACTTAGTCAATTTGCATATTTTCTTTCTGCTTTTTTTGACATCAAGTTGTTTATCTATTGATGGTTCCTTCTTCATAATTTAATATCTATATTGAGGACCGAAATATCACTTAGCAGAGCTTGGTTTAGTTTTTCAAGAACTCACAATTGCTTGACTTGTTTTTAATTGTCTATCACATGATATATTCAGTTAAAAGGCAAGAGGTTAAGAAGAAGTTAAAGTATTTGTGACTAGTCTTTCTTTTAGGTAGATTTACTTTAGTTTCACATTGCTTAGTTGTTATTTGACATAGATTTCATTTTCATTTCATTGCAGCATCAGAGACACTGGGCCAATGTCATTAGTCTTTTATTTAATGTCTTTATTTTCCTTTAAAAGTTGATTTCATTCCAGTTGTTGTTCAAGCTTTCCTTCAAGTTATAAAAAGCTCATCACAATCTCACACACTTCACTCGCTTTATTTCATTTACGTCACATAACATTAGGAGAGATAAAGTTGAAAACAAACTTAAAAAGTTAAAAACGACAAAAGCTTAAGAAATAGTTGCCTAAGTACATACAGTACACCTCACTTCATCAGCTTACGAGCCGTGGGTTGACATTTAAAAGTTGCAATTTAGACATCACTAAATTGACCAAACATTTTTGGCGCCGTTGCGAGGGAAGTGAAATTAGGTAGCCAATTTCTAAAAAAAATATAAAAACAAGAAAATTTCAAGAAAGGAAAATTGAAAACCTCTCAAAGTATGCTCTCCTCTTGCACTTAGCGTGATCTGGAGTATCAGAAAAGAGAAAGTTATTGGTTTAATAGTTTCTTGAGTATGCTCTCTTCTTGCACTTAAAGTGACCTGGAAGATCAGAAAGAGAATTATTACCCTGACTTGAAGAAAAATAAAAAATGACATGCATAGAGCAAGAGATTCTAGGGGAAGGTTTTTAGCCAGAGCCAAGAGTTCGATTTTCAAAACTCCATCTACTTCAAGAAATAGGCAAGAGACACCCCCATCATCTGCAACTCATACTCCTAGCTCTAGGATTCCTGGAATTCAAGAGGTAGCAATTGACTCTCCCACACCATCTATTGAATCCGAATTAGAAGGAGATTCTTTCCTTCCTTCTACAGGGAGACGGATTTTAATTGAAGAAATAGAATCACCTAAGGAGGAAGGAGAAATTCTTCCTCATTCACCCTTGGTAGAGGAACTAGAGAACTCTGAGGTCTTTGAAGAAACTACCATGGCAGAAGAAAGAGAAACTGGACTTGGTAGAGGTAGAGGTAGAGGTGGAGGAGGAAATAATGGAGGAGGTAGAGGTAACAATGGAGGAAATAGGAATGGAGACAATTCATTTGGATTTCCTATAGTCGATGATGACTCCCGAGCCACAACGAAGAACATTTCACCATCTGTCCTCCCAAACTTTCATGGATTAAGAAATGAGGACCCTGAAACATTTCTATTTGAGTTTGAGGTCGTATGTCGAACTTATGATTATCTGGAAGACGCTCAAAAACTCAAAATGTTCCCTTCAACATTGAAAGGGGCAGCCTTGAAATGGTTCATGGGATTACTCACTCAATCCATTAGTACTTGGAATGATATGAAACAAACATTTTTGGATAGGTGCCTGGACTATTGTATGCCCACCAATCACAAGGATGAGGTATTCAAGATGGTGCAAAAGGAAGATGAACATTTGGAGGATTTACTTGAAAGGTTTCAATATAACCTGAAAAGAGAAAAAATGAGTAACTTAGATGAGGAAACTTTGAAAGCCCTTCTATTAAAAGCCGTTAGAGATGAATGTATAGATATTTTGAACATGATGGGAAAAGGAGACATATCTCAACTTCCACTTCATGCTATAGCAGAGCTATGTGTTCATCTCTCACGGGGAAAATCTAAAACTCATAAAGGGCCTAGAGATCCTTCTCTCCTCAGAGCAAACAAATCTGCAACTGGATCAGTAAGTAGTGCTGAGATAGGTAACATGCTTGATGAATTCAAAACTGATATCTTAGGAAGTCTTAGTGAGCAACTAGACACTCTTAAGATCCATAATAAACAACAAGAAGAAGCTGAAGCTTTAGCTATCTTTTGCCTAAAATATAGAAAGAAACATGCTCTAAGGGAATGTCCCTTGGATGCAAAGGTTGTAGAAACATGTGTAATCTGTTCAGAGACTCATGAAACCAAGGATTGTCCTTCAATCCTTGACCTCAAAGATCTTTCAAGAAGATCCAAGTACCATTGAGTCTCCCTGTTTTGTTGCAAGGAGAACTTGGTAGGGGCAACAAAATCAAGGGTTTAACAACTCTATGAATTTTCAACCTCCACCAAATTGGAATCCTTGGCAACAAACTTGGTCCCAACCTCAAAATCCTTTTCAAGCATGGATGCAAGGAATGCAAAATCCTTATGGGAGATTTTCTCAATTTTACCAATATCCTCCATCTTTTCAAAATCAACAAGTTCCACATTTTCCAAATCAAAATCCACAACTATCATTGCCATTTCCACAACAACAACCACCCTCTCAGCAGAATTCAAATTCTCAACTCTTGCTTCAACAAAAGTCAAATCAACTTCCTTCTCAGCCATTGTTGAACCCCAATAATAAAAACCCTCAAAATGCTTTCATGATGGAAGGTCTACAATTTCAATTTCCTGCCTATATGATTGTTCCTCTCAGTGATGTACAACTCAGATCAGGTAGAGTTCTGGATAAACCTTCTATAGATATTCAAAAGCAAAGCATTTCTGAGGAAGATTCTCTTGTAGCCAATAAAGGTTCTGAAGCATCTCTTCAAAACCCAAGCACTCAAAAAGGAAAAGAAAAAGAGTTAACCCCCACAATTCCTATAGTTGAGCAACCTGCATCTTCATCCACACCTCCTTTCCCTGAAAGGTTACAAATTGACAAAGGAGTGGAAAAACAAATCTTGTTGCCTGACTATGACTTTCTAGATGAATTGAAGAATGTCTGTATTAAGATTCCCTTTTTATAAGCCATTAAAGAAATTCCTATTCTAGCAAAGACAATAAAGGAGTTAAGTCTTAAAATACCAGGAAGGAAACCAAGAGATACCAGAAAAATCCACCTGGTAGGAAAAATTGCAGATATCATGATGGGAAAAGTTACCATGCAGAAGTATGTAGACCCTGGTAGTCCAATTGTTAAAACAACTATCAATGGGGTAGAAATTCCAAATACTTTGATTGATTTAGGGGCTGCTATCAACATTATGAGTAGGCAGACTATGGAACAACTAAAACTTCCTAATCTTCTTTTTACACCTACTTTATTACAACTTGCAGATCGCTCAATCATTAAACCTGATGGTGTATTAGAAGATATTTCAGTCTCCTTAGACTCTTGGGAATATCCAGTGGATTTCATGATTTTAACCCCCAAGAGTAATTTAGGTGGACATCCTCTCATTTTAGGAAGACCTTGGCTAGCCACAGCTGATGATTTCATAAGTTGTAGGTCTGGGGATATGTACATTTTTTATGGTAATTCGACAAAGAAGTTCAATCTGTATCCTCCAGCAAAAGCAATTACTGAAATAGGAGATAATGAATGGATTGACAATGAAGATACTATACAACCTGTCTTTACTATTTCTCAGATTAGTGAAGATAGTCAAATTCTGAACACATTGAAAAATTTTGAACCATCTTTAGATTATGAGTCCACATGATTTCAGTTGGATTTCGACATAGAGTGTCTATCATCTAGACAAATGTCTCTTTTCTCTATGGAAGAGTTTGGTAGTTCTTCCATTGAGATCTTTCCAGGAAAAACATTAAATATCAACAAAAACTTGGAAAAATCACAACAGGAGGAGCTAACCAAAATCTTGCAAAAACATTCTACTGCATTTGCATGGGAGTATATCAATATGAAAGGTATTGATCCTAAGACTTCATTCATCATATCTACATTGAGGAAAACAGTAGACCAATCAGACAACCTCAAAGAAGGATGAATCCAAACCTTAGGGAGATAGTGAAAGAAGAGCTCCAAAAGTTACTTAATGTAAACTTCATTTACCCTATTTCAGATAGCCGGTGGGTTTTCCCTTTGGTTATAGTACCTAAAAAGAATGGTAAATGGAGGGTTTGCATTGATTACAGAGAATTGAATAAAGCAACCTTGAAGGATCACTTTCCTTTACCCTTTATTGATCAAGTATTAGATACTTTAGCAGGAAAAAAGTATTTCTCATTCTTGGATGGTTTTAGTGGTTACAATCAGATTCAGGTAGCACCTGAAGATCAAGACAAGCCCACATTTACTTGTCATTGGGGAACTTTCGCCTACCGAGTACTTCCTTTTGGATTATGTAATGCACCCGCAACATTCCAAAGGAAAATACTAGGAATCCTTTCTGATCTAATTCATGATTGTGTAGAGGTTTACATGGATGATTTTACAGTTTATGGTGATTCATTCGAAGAGGCATTAGATAATTTGGAAAAGGTTCTTATCAGGTGTAAGGAGACAAACCTTTCATTAAGTCATGAGAAATGTTTTATGATGTTTACTGAAGGGATTTTTTTAGGACATCATATTTCAGGAGATAGAATTAAGGTTGATAGATCAAAAGTTGAAGTTATCTCCAAATTACCATTTCCGAATTGTCAAAAAGATGTTAGAAATTTTCTTGGGTTTACTGGTTATTATAGAAGATTTATTGAAAACTTCACCAAAATAGTATCTCCTCTCTTTAAATTACTCACAAAGGATTGTGAATTCAAATGGGATCCTGATTGTCAATTTGCATTTAAAGCTTTAAAAACTAGAATATCTGAAGCACCCATTTTGAGAGGACTAAATTGGAAACTTCCTTTCCATATTTCTACAAATGCTTCAGTTATAGCTCTAGGAGCTGTGTTGGGTCAAAAGGATTTAGTTCCTTATGCCATTTATTACACCAGTAAAAATTTGACTCCCACTGAGTTAAATTATACTGTAACTGAAAAAGAGTTCTTAGTCGTTGTTCATGCAATTAACAAGTTTAGACACTATATAAGAGGCTATGAAACTTTTGTCCATACTGATCATTCTGCCATTAGATATCTCATGAACAAACCTATTACCAATGGTAGAGTCACAAGATGGCTTTTACTTTTACAAGAATTCAATATTACTGTGTTAGATAGACTAGGGAAACAAAATACAGTAGCTTATTTCTTGTCTAGAATCCAAAATACTAACGAAGATTCTCCAGTAGAGGATAAGTTTCCATATGAATATATGTTTGCAGTAACTACTAAAACTCCTTGGTATGTAGATATTGCTAACTATTTGGTTACAGGGAAGCTACCTCCACACTTATTTCCTAATGAGAAAAGGAAAATCATTCAGGAGAGCTCAAAGTATTCCTGGATTTCTAATGAATTGTTCAAAACAGGGCTAGATTGTGTGATCAGAAGATGTGTTCGGGAAGATGAAATGCCTGACATCCTAAAGGCATGTCATGATGAACCATGCGGTGGACACTTTGCTGACAAGAGGACGGCCTATAAAATCCTTTCTTTAGGATATTATTGGCCTTCTCTCTTTAAAGATGCAAAACAATATGTCAGAAGATGTGACAGCTGCCAAAGAATTGGGAGACCAACTCTTTCAAATGAAATGCCGCTACGACCACAGGTACTCATCGAACCCTTTGAGAAATGGGCTTTAGATTTCATTGGACCTATTAATCCACCATCTAAACAAAAGAAGTATATATTGGTTTGCACTGATTATGTTACTAAATGGGTAGAAGCCAAGGCATTGCCTTCTTCCACTGAGAATTCAGTTATTCAATTTCTTTTTGAGGATATTTTTACTCGTTTTGGTGTCCCAAGAGAAATTGTGACAGATCAGGGAAGTGAATTTACATCTAAATTGATGGAGAAGCTGATGGAGGAATACAAAATCAAGCATAGAAAATCTACTCCATACCATCCGCAAGCAAATGGTCAAGTGGAATCCACAAATAAAGTTCTTTAGAGCATCATCACCAAGACTGTTCATCTCCACAGAAGAGATTGGGCAAAGAGGCTTCCTGAAGCCTTATGGGCCTACCGAACTACATGGAGGAACACAACAGGACATTCTCCCTATGAACTTGTTTATGGGAAAGAAGTCTTGCTCCCCATTGAGTTTAAAATCAAGACCTTCAAGATGGCAGTTCAGCTGGGGATGAGTCTATCAGAAGCCCAAAAGCACAGAATGGAGTAGCTACATGAGCTAGATGAAATAAGACAAGATGTAATTCTAAGGACCGATCTAGTTCAGCACCAAAGAACTAAGTGGCATGACCGATATATCAAAGAAAAGAAGTTTCAAAAGGGAGATTGGGTGTTATTGTTTGAATCAAATTTTAAATACTCCAAAGGGAAATTTCAAACTCATTAGCTTGGGCCATATGAGATTGATGAAGTCTTTAACAATGGAGCAGTTCGAATCAAGACTATTGATGAGTCTCAAACTCCTCTCATTTTGAATGGCCACCAATTGAAAATTTATCATAAGCCACTCTCAAAAGAGGACTTTGTCAAAATGTTTCAAGAAAATTCTGCAATGAGGTTAGTGGAGAAGAATCCTTCTCCTCCATCAGCCTAATCTTTGTTTCTTCTGAATTGAAAAAAAAAAATAAAGAAAAAAATAAAAATAAATTAATATGTGTATAAACCTGAAAACCAATCTCAGATTGGCGGTCTTATACAGAAAATATGGGGTGAAAATCAGGGACACCTGACACTCCATATTTTCCAAAAAAAAAAAAAAAAATTCCTCTCTCTTTCCATCATCATTCCATCTTCATTCCATTTCACTTCATTCCAATTCATTTTTCATTTCATTCCATCCACTCCATTTCATATCATCAATAAAAATCTGTTTTAGGATTATTTCCATTCAGTTAGTCTTTTCCTAACTAACTTTGTGTAGTTAAAAGGGAGATGTCTTAGTTTCTGCAGCTAGAAACTGTTTCCGCGGCTCGCACCAGTTTCCGTAGCTAGAAATGACTCTGTCTCTACAGCTAGCAGCACTTTGTTTCCAAAGGAAAATCTTAGTCAAAGGATTCACATCATCATCACCAAAGGCAGCAAGGATATGAGGCACCTGTAAGATGAAAAAGCAATAATGGATCAACAACCTTAATCAACAAATGGAAAAACTCATGAAGGTATGATCAAAATCTTTTCCAAACAACAATTTAATGTCATTTTATGCATAGTTATTAAATCATGGAAGAGCCACTAAATGCAATGATTCAGCAAAAATCATCCCACTTCTCCTCCACGATAATCCTTCATCCACCTCATACCCTTCTAACGGTACCATGATCACTCTTAATTTAAACTCAAAATGGGACTGCGGTTTCATTTATTGGCCGTACAAAGAAGTGACGTATTACACTACGTCTCTTCACTACATGATTTCTGCAGCCAATACTGATAAATGTGCGAAGCCACCTGGCTCTAAAGTATTCGGCCGTTATTCCATCCCCTTATCACTCCATTTCCGCACACATTTGAACTCATCCTTTTGTGTTCTACTCCCTCATACCATTTTCACTCCCGTTTCCGCTGCAAACTCTAAAGCTCCATTCCAAACCCCACTGACAGTCTGTAATAAGATTTGCATTGCGTCTACTCCACTTACAGTCTGTAATACGCTTTGCATTGCGGCTACTCCACCTACATCTGTAATTCATCCATTTCTTCCGTGAGCCTCCTCCCTGAGCAGCCATATACAGTCAAAACTTCAGCCGAAGATTGAGAGCCGAAGATGGGAACGCTACTTAGAGCTGAGCCCGAAGGTCCAAAATATTTAGAAGGATATCCTCAGACGAAGGAGGCACTGAAGAAAGCAAAATGGTTAAAGTTCATTGAAAAATTCAAAGGATATGATAAGGAGGTAACAAAGGCATTTTCTCAGTCCTTCAATGGAAATACCGTGGAAGTAGGGGACCTGAAATTCACAATAACAGAGAATACCATAGCCACAGCAACCAGTCTACGTCAGGTGGGAGATAGATGGTTTAAAAACATAGGGCTGGAAGATCAAGCATGGAAGGACATGTTCAAGAACCCAGGTATGGACACTTCAATATTTACTAAAGGGATTCCTGTACATGTAATTAAGGAAGAATGGACTGCATTACTATTACTTGTTCAAAAGTTTATTACATGTGATGGCTTCTTTGGTACCATGTATATGTACCATGCAAGAATTATGATGAATTTCATGGAGGGCCATGCCATCAATCTACCCTACTTTCTGCTAAGAAGCCTAAATAAAATGAGTTCAACTGTCCAAAAGAATGTAGGCCATATTGAACCCCACTTATATCATCACGGCCTCATTAGAATTCTCATAGAGGATCAATTGAAAAATCACAAGGATACATGGGAAAAGTTTTTGGTCAGGAATCATTTCCAAGAAATAACTGAAGCTTCCGCCAGCAGTTCTCCTAGAATCCCAAAAGGAAGTAGGAGAACGAAGAGAGATATCGCTGCCCAGGATCCTCCTATTTTGGAAACTCGGGAAACTACCCAAGAAGAAGAGGAAGAGAGAGATAAAACCAAGAAACAGAAAAAAGATAAAGGGAAGACAATTGTTCATGAATCATCACCATCACCTGAACCTTCAGTAGAAGAAGACTCCCAAACCTTGGCTGATAGATTAGCACAACTTCAAGCTGTTGCCCTCTCAAACAAGAAACAAAAAGAAAAACAGAGTGCCCAACAAAAGAGCACTAGTGTACAAGTGAGAAGAAGCAGTAGACCTAAAGGAAAAATGAGTGTGACTAAGGAAAAACAGTCACATTTCATTGATTTGGGAGAAGCTACACCTGAAAAGACTCCAGCTCAGCTTGACCTTGAGTCCACTCCTCCACGCGAAGAGAGTCCCTTTTAGACAAAACCTCAAACAGAATTTGATCTTGAACATAGCCCAAGAAGATCACCTGAAATTGACCCTGACCAACAGGAGCTATACAATTATTTGGAGGCCTTGGAGCAATCAGTTGCAGGTCCAAGCACTATATTTCCTCTTGATGAACAGGTCAAATCTTTAAAATAGGATTTGTTTGAACTAGAAGTCCTGAACCGGCATATTAAACAAGAAAATGAAGCATTGAAAGAACAAAGCAAAGTGGACAAAATGTTCCATGACAATACAATGCTTCACTTAGGACTCTGGCAGAAGAAGAATAGAAAATTGAAAGGGAAATGTAAGAAACTCAGCAGGGCATTGATCAATTTGAGGTTCAGGTGTTTAGTCAAGAAACCAAGGACAATATTGGCAACAAGGAGAAAGAGAAGAAGGTTAGATGTTTTGGCAGAAGCATCTGAGCACATGGATTAAAAACAATGACAAGGTTTTGGTTGCATGAGGACATGCAACA
>APFE030483415.1:0-11249 GCA_000404065.3 Pinus taeda | reverse complement strand
AGGCATTGTGTCAGTTGCTGGAAGGGTTAGAAGTTGAACATTTTTTAGGGTAAATGCTGATGGAATTGGGACTTCCTAGTTAAACTTGAGAGGAGAGATCACATACCTTTTGGTTTCATTGGGAAGTGAGTGAAACTTGTCAAAGTAGAGGAGACTTCTTTTCGGACCCTGGGAGGAGCTTGTATAGCATCAAGGCACATGTTGTAAAGTTCTTCTTTGATTTGAATTAATACAATCAGATTCATTTTTCTCAACAAATTTTCTTCTGTGGTTTGTTTCATAATCTCCTTGATCATTATGATGAATATGCTTTATGACATTGGCTTTTCAGGTGCTATTTAATTTGTTTGCTTGTTTGTGTTTGCAGACTTACACTTCAAGGAACCTCATTTGGAGTGAGGGAGCAAGGCTTCCACAAACTTGCATTGGACCCAAGGTAGGCCTAAAACACTTGTATGCCTTTGTTTTTAATTGCATATTTAGAGAAAGATAGTTTTTAATTGGCTTGTTTGTCACTAGATATCTTTAGATACTAGGAAGGTTGATCTTGTCCGCAACCTCGACTCATTCCATGTGACACTTCCAGCATTACTTTGATACCAACTATCATGCCCCTACACTAGCAGTAATCTTCCAACCACTTGTAGCGAGGTGCGGCACCACTGAACACTTCCTTTTCACCAATACTTATGTTCATGGACTACACCTTAACATTCGATACTTAGTTTATTTTTCATTACCAGTATTATCTTTATCCTTTATACTAATGAATGCCCATACACATTCATTATCATCAATAATTAACACATATATGCAATTGCAACAACATAAAGGGAAGGGTGACTCCCTGATATGAGTCTACCTGATATCAATATATAATTTCCACTTTCATAAAAATAATAGTTAAACCTTGGAAACCCCAAGTTTACACTTAGACAAACTTCAACCCATGTTGTTTTCCAAACTCAGGTGCTCCTCGTCATAACCATGTCACCACACCTAGGTGCCCTCCACACAAGTCACACCTTCACTTTGTCAAACTGGTACACCATGTCTCATCATGCATGAAACACCCTCACTTAGGTTGCCTCACCACACGAATCACCATCCACTGTTCGGGCGTGCACGACATACCCACCCGGTCGCCTGTTCACCCACCTTCATTTAGGCATGCACGATGTGCCCACCTGGTCACCCATTCACCTACCTTTGTGCATGGCTGCCCACTGCACACAAACTTGCCATTCACCCTTCGTTCGTTGGTTGGGCACACCCACCGTGCTGCCTCACCCAACTATCCGAAGTGCCAACTGAACTCTCCACCCGAACTTTTGCCTGTCACAACTTTACCTGTCCACACGACAGTCGTGCATGGCGCGCCCACCCAGGTTGCCCACAACTGCACCTCCATCGTGTTGGCCTGCATGATGCACTCGTAGCCTTCTTGAACTCTGTTCAATAGTGTGCAGCTCGCTCGTTGTGAAGGCACATAGTCCTGAACCCACTAGCACTTCAAACCTACACCTCTCCAACTCCTTTGCACCTCCTTGCCTTTGCTTGAATGTTCGAACTTGTTAGATGATCAAATGATGTCCAAGTGTTCCACCTGCCCACAAACATATATGCTTGGGTGGTTAGGTCGTGCCATTCGGCCGACCTTCAACTACCCAGTCGACTCCCCTTTAACATGCCCAGCTCGCTCGAAGGTTGGGTCACCCCACCTAACTCGTGGGACCACCCCCTCACAGCATGCCCATCACATTCCTTTGTTTGGTTGGCCCGTGGGTAGCATTCCTAGCTTGCCTGCCATATAAACACAAAACCAAACTCACCCTCACAAATTTCACATTGTGTGCCTCACACATTTTAGCTGTGGCCTGTCTCGTGGAGTCACCTCGCTTGTCACACAGACCACAGGTCCTTACAGGGCAGGTCAAGCGAGGGCATCCATGTAAACTTATTCGAGCGGGTCGGGTGAGGGCATCTATGAAACTCGTTCGAGCAGGTCGAGCGAGGGCATTCATGGAAACTCGTTTGAGTGGGTCGGGCGAGGGCGTCTGTGTAAATGCGTTCAGGCAGGTCAGGTGAGGGTGTGCTCAGGCACATGAGACCATATCAAAAATGCTAAGTTTCGATTCAGGGTTATCTTTGTGCACGTTCATGTAGCTCATTGCTCGTCTCTCCCTTGTCCCTTCGTTCCGGTCATGTGGGCACCCATGTAAACTCATTCGGGCGAGTCATTTGAGGGCATGTGTGTCAACTCGTCTGAGTGGGTCGAGCGAGGGCATCCATGTAAACTAGTTCGGGTGGGTCAGGTGAGGGAATCTATGAAACTTGTTCGGGCGGGTCGGGCGAGGGCATCCATGTAAACCCATTCAGGAGGGTCGGGTGAGGGCGTCTATGTAAACTCGTTTGGGCGAGTTAGGCAAAGGCACGCCTAGGCACACGAGGCCATATCAAAAATTCTAAGTTGTGACATGGGGTGGGCTTTGTGCATGTTCGTGCAGCTCGTTTCCTCGACTCTCCCTTGTCCCTTCATTTCGGTCATGTGGGCGCCCATGTAAACTCGTTCGGGCGGGTTGGGCAAGGGCGTCTGTGTAAACTCATTCAAGCGGGTTGGGTGAGGGCGTCCATGTAAACTTGTTCAAGTGAGTCAGGCGAGGGCATGCCTGGGCACACGAGCCCATATCAAAAATGCTAAGTTGTGACACGAGGTGGGCTTTTTGCACGTTCATGCATCCCATTTTCCCAGCTCTCCCTTATCCCTTTGTTTTGGTCGTGTCGGCGCCCATGTAAACTCATTTGGGTGGGTCTCTTGAGGGCATGCATGTCAACTCGTTTGGGTGGGTCAGGTGAGGTCGTCCATGTAAACTCGTTCTGGCGAGTCAGGAGAGGGCATCTATGAAACTCGTTTGGGCGGGCCAAGCAAGAGCGTCCATGTAAACTTGTTTGGATGGGTCGGGCGAGGGCACCCGTGTAAACTAGTTCAGGAAGGTCGAGTGAGGGTGCACCCGGGCACATGAGCCAACATAAAAAATGCTAAGTTGTGACCTAGGGTAGGCTTTATGCATGTTCGTGTAACTCCTCTGCCTGACTTTCCCTTGTCCCTTCGTTTTGGTCATGTGGGCGCCCATGTAAACTCGTTTGGGCAGGTCATTTGAGGGCGTGCATGTAAACTTGTTCAGGCAGGTTGAGCAAAGGTGTCCCTGTAAACTCATTCAGGCAGATCGGGTGAGGGCATATGTGAAAGTCATTCGGAGGGTCGAGTGAGGGCGTCCATGTAAACTCATTCAGGTGGGTCAGGCAAGGGCATCCGTGTGAACTCATTCAGGTGGGTCGGGCGAGGGCATGCCTGGGCACATGAGGCCATATAAAAAATGCTAAGTTGTGATTAGGGGTGGGCTTTGTGCACATTTGTGTAGCTTGTTTTCCTGACTCTCCCTTATCCCTTCATTTCAGTTATGTGGGCACCCATGTAATCTCGTTCAAGTGGGTCTGGCAAGGGCGTCCGTGCAAACTCATATGGGTGGGTCAGGAGAGGGCGTGCCTGGGTACACGAGCCCGTATCAAAAATGATAAGTTGTGACCTGGGGTTGGCTTTGTGCACGTTCGTGTAGTTTGTTTGCCCGACTCTCCCTTGTCCTTTTGTTTTGGTCATGTGGGAGCCCATGTAAACTCATTTGGGTGGGTCGTTTGAGGGCTTCCATGTCAACTTGCTTGGGTGAGTCATTTGAGGGCATCCATGTAAGCTCATTCGGGCAGGTTATTTGAGGGCATCTGTGTAAATTCATTCGAGCAGGTCAGGCGAGGGCATCCATGTAAACTCGTTCTGGCGGGTTGGGTGAGGGACCGCCCAGGCACACGAGCCTGTATAAAAAATGCTAAGTTGTGACCTAGGATGGGCTTTATGCACATTAATGCAACTCGTTTTCCCAACTCTCCCTTGTCCCTTAATTTCGATCATGTGGGTACCCATTTAAACTCATTCAGGCTGGTCGAGCAAGGGCATCCATGTAAACTCCTTTGTGCGGGTTGGGCGAGTGCCCACTGGGGGACACGAACCCATATCAAGAATGCTAAGTTGTGACCCTAGGTGGGCTTTGTGCACATTCATGCAACTCATTTGCCTGGCTCTCCCTTGTCCCTTCATTTTGGTCGTGTGGGCGCCGATGTAAACTCATTCAAGCGAGTCAATTGAGCACGTTTATGTCAACTCATTTGGGTGAGTCATTTGAGGGCGTCCACGTAAACTTGTTCAGGCAGGTCGGATGAGTATGCCCATGTAAACTCTTTCAGGCGGGTCAGGCCAATGCATCCATGTAAATTTGTTCGGGTGGGTCAGGCAAGGGCGTGCCTGGGCACACGAGCCCGTATCAAAAATGCTAAGTTGTGACTCCGGGTGGGCTTTGTGCACCTTCGTGCTGTTCATTTGCCCGACTCTCCCTTGTCCCTTTTTTTCAGTCGTGTCGGTGTCCATGTCAACTCATTTGAGTGGGTTGTTTGAGGGCGTCCGTGCCAACTCGTTCAGGCGGGTCATTTGAGGACGTCCGTGTAAACTCGTTTGGGTGGGTTGTTTGAGGGCATCTATGTGAACTCATTTGGGTGGGTCAGGAGAGGTCATCTGTGTATACTCGTTCGATTAGGTTGGGTGGGTTAGGCGAGTGCGTTCGTGTAACATCGTTCAGGTGGGTCAGGCGAGGGTGTCCAGTACACTCATTTGGGCGGGTCATGCGGGTCGTTTTAGGGTGTCTATGTAAACTCGTTCAGGAAGGCCGTTTGAAGGCATCCTTGTAAACTCGTTCGGGTGGGTAGGGTGAGGGTATCCGTGTAAACTCATTCAAGTGGGTCATTCAGTGTGAGGGCATGCCCAGGCACATGAGCCCATATCAAAAATGCTAAGTTGTGACCCAAGGTGGGCTTTTTGTACATTTGTGTACCTCATTTTCCCAGCTCTCCCTTTTCCCTTCATTTTCCTGACTGTCCCTTATCCAAATGATACAAGTGATAGGTTTTATTCTCGTGTGAAAGGTGGGATGGTAATTGAGTTGTTTTTTTAGTTTTTCCTGAAGGATGGCCTTGGGTCATTTGTTATGGTGGCCGATTTTCTTCTTCTCTCCATCCCCACTCATTAGCACATGAGCGGTAATGTTGGTCATGGTCGTCGTGGGAGGAATATGTGAAAAATTCCCCTTATTCTCTCCAAGTTCTTGGAGTTGTATGAGATATTATGGTGTGGCTCTCAGGCTTGTCCTAGTCCCTTGTGCCCATTCAAATTATACAAGTGACAAGTTTTCTTTCCGTGTGAAAGGTGAGTTGCTAATTGAGTTGTTTTTTCAGGCTTGCCTGAACGATGGCCTTGGGTCATTTGTAGGGGGGCCGATTTTCATATTCTCTCCATCCCCACTCGGTAGCACATGAGCGGTAATGTTGGCCATCCTCATCCTGGGAAGCATATGTGAACAATTCGCCTTCTGCTCTCTAAGTTCTTGGAGTTGTATGGGTTGTTGTGGTGTGGCTCCCTGGATCGTCGTGGTCACCTCATGCCCATCCAAATGGTACAAGTGACAGGTTTCTTTCCGTGTGAAAGGTGGGTTATTAATCGAGTTGTATTTTCAAGTTTACCTGAATGATGGCCTTGGGTCATTTGTAGGGAGGCCGATTTTCATCTTCTCTCCATCCCCACTTGATAACACATGAGCCGTAATGTTGGCCTACTCATCCCGAGAGGAATATGTGAACAATTTCCCTTCTTCTCTATAATTTCTTGGAGTTGTGTGGGTTTTTGTGGTGTGGTTCCCTGGCTCCTCCTGGTCCCCTCGTGCCCATCCAAATGATACAAGTGATAGGTTTACCTTTCGTGTGAAAGGTGGGTTGGTAATTCAGTTGTGTTTTTGGGTTTGCATGAACGATGGCCTTGGGTCGTTTGTAGGGTGGCCAATTTTCATCTTCTCTACATCCCCACTTGGTAGCACAGGAGCGGTAATGTTGGCCATGCTCGTCCCAAGAGGCATATGTGAACAATTCCCCTTATGCTCCCTAAGTTCTTGGAGTTGTATGGGTTGTTGTAGTGTTGCTCCCTAGCTCGTCTTGGTCCCTAGTGCCCATCCAAATGATACAAGTGATGGTTTTCTTTCCATTTGAAAGGTGGGTTATTAATCGAGTTTTTTTTTCAGGTTTACCTGAACGATGGCCTTGGGTTGTTTGTAGGGTGGCCAAGTTTCATCTTCTCTCCATCCCCACTCGGTAGCACATGAGCCGTAATGTTTGCCATGCTCGTCCCAAGAGGCATATGTGAACAATTCCCTTTTTGTTCTCTAAGTTCTTGGAGTTATATGCATTGTTGTGGTGTGGCTCCCTGGCTCATCTCGGTCCCTTCATGCCCACCCAAATGATACAAGTGATATGTTTTCTTTTTGTGTGAAAGGCGGGTTGGTAATTGAGTTGTGTTTTCGGGTTCACTTGAATGATGGCCTTCGGTCATTTGTAGGGTGGTCAATTTTCATCTTCTCTCCATCTCCGCTTGGTAGCACATGAGCGGTAATGTTGACCATGCTCATCCTAGGAGGAATATGTGATCAATTCCCCTTGTGCTCTTTAAGTTCTTGGAGTTGTATGGGTTGTTGTGGTGTGGCTCCCTATCTCTTCCTAGTCCGTCATGCCTATCCAAATGATACAAGTGATAGGTTTTCTTTCTGTGTTAAAGGTGGGTTGGTAATTTAGTTGTTTTTTCGAGTTTGCCTGAACGATGGCCTTGGGTCATTTGTAGGCTGGTCAATTTTCATCTTCTCTCCATCCCCACTCAGTAGCACATGAGCGGTAATGTTGGCCATGCTCATCCATGTCCCCCATGCCCATATGAATGATAAAAATGTTAAAGTTTAGTCGACGCTCGTCCTGGTACCCTCGTGCCCATCCAAATGAAATAAGTGACAAGTTTTCTTTCCGTGTGAAAGGTGGGTTGGTAATTGAGTTGTTTTTTCGGGCTTGCCTGAACAATGGCCTTGGGTCATTTGTAGGGTGGCTGATTTTCATCTTCTCTCCATCCCATCTTGATAGCACATGAGCGGTAATGTTGGCCATGCTCATCCCGGGAGGCATATGTGAACAATTCCCCTTCTGCTCTCTTAATTTTTTGGAGTTGTGTGGGTTGTCATGGTGTGGCTCCCTGGCTCGTTGTGGTCCCCTCATGCCCATCCAAATGATACAAGTGTCAGGTTCTCTTTCTGTGTGAAAAGTGGGTTGGTAATCAAGTTGTTTTTTTTGGTTTGCCTAAATGGTGGCCTTGGGTAATTTGTGGGGTGGCCGATTTTCATCTACCCTCCATCCCCACTCGGTAGCACATGAGCGGTAATGTTGGCCATGCTCATCTGGGGAGGCATATGTGAACAATTCCCCTTCTTCTCTCTAGGTTCTTGGAGTTGTATGGGTTTTTGTGGTGTGGCTCCTTGGCTCGTCCTGGTCCCCTCGTGCCCATCCAAATGATACAAGTGATAATTTTTCCTTTCGTGTGAAAGGTGGGTTGGTAATTGAGTTGTGTTTTTAGGTTTGCCTGAATGATGGCCTTGGGTCATTTATAGGGTGGCCAATTTTCATCTTCTCTCCATCCCCACTCTGTAGCACATGAGCAATAATGTTGGCCATGCTCATCCTAATAGGCATATGTGAACAATTCCCCTTCTGCTCTCTAGGTTCTTGGACTTGTACGGGTTGTTATGGTGAGGCTCCCTAGCTCGTCTTAGTCCCTCGTGCCCATCCAAATGATACCAGTGATAGGTTTTCTTTCCGTGTGAAAGGTGCATTAGTAATCGAGTTGTTTTTTTGGGTTTTCTTGAACGATGACCTTGGGTAGTTTGTAGGGTGGCCGATTTTCATCTCCTCTCAATCCCCAGTCAGTAGCACATGAGCGGTAATGTTGGCTATGCTCATCCCGAGAGGCATATGTGAACAATTCCCCTTCTACTCTATAAGTTCTTGGAGTTGTATGGGTTGTTGTGGTGTAGTTCCCTGACTCGTCTTGGTCCCCTCGTGCCCATCCGAATGATAGAAGTGACAGGTTATATTTTCGTGTGAAATATGGATTGGTAATTGAGTTATGTTTCTAAGTTTTCCTAAACGATGACCTTGGGTCGTTTGTAGGGTGGCCAATTTTCATCTTCTCTCCATCCCCACTCGGTAGCACATGAGCAGTAATGTTGGCCATGCTCGTTCGGATAGGCATATATGATCAATTCCCCTTCTGCTTTCTAAGTTCTTGGAGTTGTATGGGTTTTTGTGGTGTGGCTCCCTGGCTCATCCTGGTCCCTCGTGCCCATCCAAATGATATAAGTGATAGGGTTTCTTTCCGTGTGAAAGGTGGGTTGGTAATTGAGTTTTTTTCTTAGGTTTTCCTAAACGATGGCCTTGGGTCATTTGTAGGGTGATTGATTTTCATCTTCTCTCCATCCCCACTCAGTAGCACATGAGCGGTAACGTTGGCCATGCTTGTCTCTATCCATCTTTCCCATCTGAACGATAAAAATGTTAAATTTTGCTAGGCGCTCCTTTGAGCCTTCATTTTTGTGGTCCTAGATGGAAACCCCAAAACTCTGTCATGCCTAGGTCGCTATCGCGCCCCTCAGTTGTTGCAATTAGAAAATTTTGATTGGGTTGGGCATCCATGTGTGGCTCCATTGAAATTGGCTCCTTGTTATATTGTTCACCTCCTACCTATTTGGTGGAGAGGGTTTTGCTTTTCATGTGAAAGGTGGGTTGGTAATTGAGTTGTTTTTTCGGGTTTGCCTCAAGAATGGCCTTGGGTCTTTTGTAGGGTGGCCGATTTTTATCTTCTCTCCATACCCGCTCAGTAGCACATGAGCAGTAATGTTGGCCATGCTTGTCCCGGGAGGCATATGTGAACAATTCCCCTTCTGCTCTAAGTTCTCAAAGTTGTACGGGTTGTTGTGGTGTGGCTCCCTGTGATGGCTAGCCTCTTCATTTTTGGCTATTTATGGTGCCAGCTTCTTGTTCTTGTACTCTTTCTGTGTTGGCATTGTCTGTTGAGATGCATACATTTAAGAGGAATGTGGAAGGGTTTTGGTTGTAAACCACCTACCCTCCCTCTTGCTTACTTTTTCCGTCGGGTGATGTGAGGTGTTGTTCTCCTTATTGTAAAGTTAAGGGTTGGAATTCCTTTCAAAGTGCACATCATCCATGGCTGTGTTGGCTTTGAGGTTTTGATAGATGTGTTGGCCCATATGTTTGATCGAGTGGTCAGCTTTTTCCTTGCATCTTGTGTGTGTGGTAGGCTTTTGCGGTTGGAAATGTTAACTCACAACGTTTAATGGACATTTGTTGTTTCAATTGTGTATGCACTCATGGTCCAATGGGAAGGAGGCTTGCTACGTCAATGGTGGTGGCTATCTGGAAGAAGGATTTTGAGGTGGAATGCTTCAACCTCCCTTCTCTATGTGGAGGTGGCCCTAGGTGAAAATTATTCATTGTCTAGTTGGTAAGTTGTGGGCAATGTCCTAGGTTGCTTGTACGTAGCATGTGCAGGGTGCAGAGCTGCCTGATCCATCCTCCTGTTTGGATATGTTCTTATATTGTGTAGCAAGCCTCATGATTTGCATTTATTTCCTTCCTTCGGCTTCACATCTTGGCTGTCACAGGTGGTCAAGTGATCAAGGTCCACCATTTCTGTTGTCCGGGAGGACTCCTAAGTGGCCTTGGTGTGGGGTGGGGAGGGTCGGGGGGCATTTCTAAGAGAGGTTGTGGGCTTGGTTGGTCTTGTTTTATTTCCTTCCATTTCCTTTGCATTGAGGCTGCTGCAGGAAATCATGTGATCGAGGTCCATCGTTTCTACTATTTGGGTGGACTCCTAGGTGGCCTCTGTGCGGGGAGGGGAGGGTTGGGGGGCAATTCGAAAGGACGTTATGGGCTCGGTTTGTCTTGTATTATTTCCTTCCCTTGCCTTTGTGTCGAGGCTGCCATAGGTGATCATCCGATCAAGGTCCATTGTTGCTGCTATCCGGGTGGACTCCTAGGTGGTATCGGTGCGGGGCGGGGAGGTTTGGATGGTGGGAGATCAAGGTCCATCGTTGTTGCTATCCGGGTGGATTCCTAGGTGGCCTTGGTGCAAGGCGGTGAGGGTTGGGGCTCATTTATAATATAGAGGTTGCATGGTTGGTCGTTCTCCATTTTTTTCCTTTGCATTGGGGCTACCGCAGGTGATAAGGAGATCAAGGTCCACCGTTGTTGTTGTACGGGTGGACTCCTGGGTGGCCTCGATGTAGGGCACGAAGGCTTTTGGAGGCATTTCTTGGGTGAGTGGTCACTCGTTTTCTTGTTGGTTTGGGAAAAATTGCAAACTCCGAAGTGGCCTTGGTGCATTGTGGCTCAGTAGGTCTACCCATTTGTTCGCCATGTCCTTGGCATGTTGCATGTGCTTCCTTCTTGGGATGTAAAAGAAGCATGGCATAAAAGTTTTACATGATATTTTTGATATCTCTTTGACTTGATGGGTGTTAAGGTTGGCTCTTAGTAAAGCACCTAAAATTCCCTTTGAAGTGGGAGGGTGCTACCTGGTTGATCCTTCTAGTAGTCATATGCTTGTCTCAAATATTAAGCCATGCATGTTTAAGTATGAACTAATTCAGACTGTGAAACTGCAAATGGCTCATTAAATCAGTTATAGTTTTTTTGATGGTACCATACTACTCAGATAACCATAGTAATTCTAGAGCTAATACGTGCACCAAGTCCAGACTCTTTGGAAGGGATGCCATTTTTAGATAAAAGGATGGCGTGGGCTTGCCTGCTTCTCCGATGAATCATGATAAATCGATGGATTGCATAGCCCTTGTGTTGGCGATGCTTCATTCAAATTTGTACCCATCAACTTTTGATGGTAGGATAGAGGCCTACCATGGTGGTGATGAGTGACGGAGAATTAGGGTTCGATTATGGAGAGGGAGCTTGAGAAATGGCTACCATATCCAAGGAGGGCAATAGGTGTGCAAATTACCCAATCTTGACATGGGGAGGTAGTGACAATAAATAACAATATTGGGCTCATCGAGTCTGGTAATTGGAATGAGTACAATCTAAATCCCTTAACGAGGATCCATTAGAGGGCAAGTCTAGTGCCAACAGCCACGGTAATTCCAGCTCCAATAGCGTATATTTAAGTTGCTGCAGTTAAAAATCTCGTAGTTGGATCTTGGGTCGTAAAGGTCGGTCCGCCTACTCGGTGTGCACCTGCCCTTCCGTCC
>APFE030483414.1:0-18144 GCA_000404065.3 Pinus taeda | reverse complement strand
TATTGGTCTTTGCATCATCACAGTAATGGGACAACAATTGCAAGTTGTAGTGAACATAAAGGAAGCTCTCTGCCCAGTCTAAACTCAACTTGTTCTTTTTAACATTGTGGATTAAAGAATAAGAGCTCCATCACCTCTTTGCAAAAGAAGTGTTTACCACCTGTGATAGCACCCGCAATGCCAAAGTTTGTAGAAGTGGAGTAGCACCTCCATGCATGTTCCACCACTAAAGAGAAGAAAAATTCTCTTGATCTCTAATTGCATGCATGCTCCCAAATGGACCAGTGCTAAGCATATAGTTGCTCAAATGTTTTTGCAGCATGGCAGACTCCTTGTCAGGGACTAATTTATCCAATTCTTTCATATAACCGTTTATAACCTCTAGATCTAGGTGTGGTTTTATCCTACTCCCCCCCAGGCATTGGTGTTGAAAGCCATGATGGATGATAGTATCTAGGTGTCAGTGTTGATTTGTGTAGCTTGGGAGGTACTACAAGCCCCAGGGTTCAAGGTTTGGAGGGCAAAGCACCACAACTGCAGCTTGAGGGCTTGGACCCCAAGTGTGGGGTTTTGGAACCCATCGTATTTTGTGGTAAAACAATGATGGATTCACAACATGTGACGAATGAGGGTGATAGTGCTTGGAAAGATGATTCCAACTCATCAAAAATCGTCTGAATCCAAGTTGTTGTTAGAGAGATGAATTTTTGAAGTTGACTAGTAATTATTGGTTGTCAAGTAGGCTGACTTGAGAGCCAATGGATGTGTCACTTCAAATGTGACGTTGAGCCTTCCTATGTGTATAAATATGAAGTGATATGGAGTCATTTAAATCATCCAAAAAGAGCAATACATATACATCAAAGAGGAACTCGTTGGAGGAGAAAGAGAGCTCGGATTTCCTAGCTTGATTGGGCCGCGGATAGAGAGCAAGACGGCGTGGGAGCTTCTTGGTGACTGTTTTAGGTTCTGTTTTGTCTTGCAGGGAGGCCGAGTTAAGTAAGGGAAAAGGAAGGTTTTTTGGGCAATGTTTTACGGATAGATCTCTATCATTCTGTTGGTCGTTTGCTACAGGATTGTTGTGTGCTAGGCCGCAGGCCATAACACCACAGCTAGGTGTGTGAAGGGAGGTTTTAGTGAGCTGGTTCAAGCCTACAACAACGTGGTAGAGAAGGGTTATCCCAAGGCCAGGCCACATTTAATGAGGATTGTTTGAGGGTTGTTTAGGGGTTGGTTTGTGGCTATTGTAGCCTGCAAAATATGCCCTAACCAGTGACAGTCAAGGGCAGCAAAAGGACAACAGACTTGGAGCAGAAATTGATGTGTGTTGGGTCCAAGTATTGACCAGAATTGGATCGTAATTCTAGCAGCTTGTTGATGCCAAGTGGAGGGTCTTTCGAGGAGGAGAAGAGTCTTTCCTAGGAGTAGAATCAACAATGACAGGATTGGGTGTCATAGAGCTGGTTGGAGGGCAACGAGTTGGCTACCCAAAGTAGCCATAGAGCAGCAGACAAGAAGGACTTTGTTGGTGCGTGTTTGGGTGAATTTTTGGTGTCGAATTGCAGCACTTTGATGGACGAAAGTTGCTGCTAGCCTAGTAGATTGGATCTCGGGAATTAGTCCTGCCCAGAGAGCAGTTGATGAGCCCGTATTCATTGTAGCAGAAGTGACTTGCAGTTGTGATAGGAGGCAGCCCTCTTGGAGTCTCAATGTGTAGATGCCTTGATGGACTAAGGCACTACTAGTGAGTAGTATGGGTGCGACAGACCTATAGGATAAGATACAACATAGAAGGGCTCCAGCCAAGTTTGTCATTGTATATTGTAACCATAAGCTGTTGTATTTATCATATTTGGATTAATATAACGAAGATTGGTGATTGTACATTATTGTACAATTTTGTTTAAAACTGTGTATATTGTGCATATGTGATTTACTGCTTTATATTTCTGTTGTGCAAAGTATTTTATGGTTGAGATTCTTGGTTTGGTAGTGTCAATGATTTTAAGACTCTAACTTAGACCCAAGGTCGTGGAAATTCAACAGTCAGAACATATGCAAAGGCATGTAGTGGAATTTTTAGCATATCCCATCGTTTTTCCTCCTTTGCATGAATATAATTGTACAAGGTGATATCTCTATTCATTTGCTCATACACCTACCCAATTATTGGCTGATTTGAATTTGCAAACTTGATCATGTAATAAATTGGTTTGGTGAATTGCAAAACATATTTTATCTGTGACCAAAAGTAATTGTCAAGAATAGTGTCCTTGGTTACATTAGCACCATCTCTATTAGTGTTAATTTCCTCGTATGATTCACAGGTCACCATATTAGTTAAAGCTTGTCTCACCTTCACTAGCCGCCTAAAGGTGAGGTAATAAATTGCAAATCTTGTTTTTGCAAGTTTAAGCCACTGCAACTAGGAGTAAGTGCCATAAAAGTAGTTTACCTTTGTATGCCCAGTGATAAATTTAATGAGTTGCTTCCCTCTCTCGTAAAGCTCATTAATCCATCCACATTCTTTATGCTTCACAATATCATGCATCAAAAGGTTCAATGTGTGCACCAAACACCCAGGCCAAAAGATGTGTGGATGAGTATGCTCAATAATTTTTCCTGCTGCCTTACAATTTGTTGCATTATCAGTGATCACTTGAACCACATTATTAGAACCAACATCTTTGATTGATTGCAATAAGAGATCTGCAATGTTTTAGGAAGTTGCACCGCTAGAGTCATGACATGTAATAAACACTGCACCACTAGCAGAAACACCAAGAACATTTATCAAATGTTGGTTTCTTACATTTGTGTACCCATCTGATACAATGGATACCCCACAATCCACCCACTCATTTGTAAAACGTGTCAAAGCTCTTTGAGCCTTTGCTTTTTCTCTTTCTAATAACAATGTTCTAGGTTTATCATAGTTGGGGCTCTTGTATCCTTTTGGGGTTTCATTGATGGCCTTAACAATATCATGCCAATGGGGAGAGCAAAGCACATTGAATGGTGTTGAGAAATCTAGGGCATTAGCATTAGGTGATTTCTCTTCTATTAGTGACTGCTTGTGAATGCTTTTTACTTCTTTAGATTAGGATCTTCTTCTTGTTAGATTATTAGTTTTCTTCTTCATCAAATAAAAACCAATGCATAAACATAAATAGACAAGAGACACAACGTGTAGGCTATGAGCTAGGGCCAAAACCTCTCACTCTTTGAGAGAAAAACCCACACAAATTATTCTTATAGAGATTCCCATTGACAAATACCAAGACCATGACCCTTGACCTATTAGTCACTCCAAGACCAAGACACATGTTCTCTAGTCAATCCTCTTCTTGACTTCTCTTCCACAGAGATCTTTATCATTGCCTTGATACTGAGATCTTCATCATTGCGTTGACAATATTGTTTCCTTTATGAGCCCTTATGGCAGAGATAATGCCATATCACAATAGTATTACTAGCAACGAAGTGTTATGTCATCAATGATACCTTACTGCACTTGATGTAACACCGAGACAAAGGTACTGCAAGGTAGCATCTATACTATGATTATATCCACTTCATAGATCCGAACTTCTTAACTGAGATTACTGCCATTGTGATCCAAGTTTTAGTCTTGTTGCCTTTGTGATCCGAGCTTTAGAGGGATTTGATTTCCCTTCAACACTTTGCCATAGCAAACTGTCATCTCATATGTTACTCCCCATTCGAAATCTAGAATGACATCTGAACTGTCTTGTATGTGGAGATCCGAATTGCCTTTCAGCCTTATCCACCGAAAACCTCAGAAGTATATGCGAATTCTAGACTGGATATCCAAACCTTCTCTCTGTTTTTCCCATCCGAAAACTTCAGAGAGAGATGACTGAAATTTTGTGTTTGGGTAATAGGCCAAGGTGCCTATTTATAGTGGTTTTTCCATCATATTAAGTCGATCTATACTTATGAATATGTGTGTCTCCATAGGGTGAGCCGACATGAGTTTGTCACCTTATCTTGAAGCCGGCATGAAGAGAGGACTATGTGTTTGTCGTTGGAGGGCTACATAGACTTATATACAATTTACACATGCTCAAGAAGAGCTCTTCATACACAACATTAATTCTTTGATTCTAATGATAAATCCTAAGGCTCTCAATGCGAGCCATCTAGATAAAATAAAATCACTTGCTCATGAAACCCATGATGCAAGAATTACTATATTTTATTTTTCTTCTTTACATCTCTTTACATAAAATTACAATTACATGTCATTATGAAGACCGAACCTAGTTACACTTTTCAACAAATGGTACACTGCAAACACAAAGAAACTGGACTATCTTTCCATCCACATCATCCCTCCTAGCAACAGGAAATTCCCTATTGTTCTTCTACTTTCAGAGGTTGCAAAAGTAGCATGAGGAGATGAGCTACCAAATCTAGAGGTTGCACTTGATTCATAATGAGTTTTTTGTTTCTTGTATGGAAGGATGCGATAAATGAGGAATATGAATCAATCATGAAGAATGATGTCTGGGACGTGGTGCGTAGACCCAAGAACAAGTCTGTGGTCACCTCAAAATGGATTTGCAAAATTAAACATGGAGCTAATGGAAGTGCCGAAAAATACAAGGCTAGGTTTGTTGCTCATGGCTTCTCTCAAAAGGGAGTGGACTATGACGAGATATTTGCACTAGTTTCGCAATATACCACTATCCGATCTATTATTTATCTCAGTGCCAACCAAGGATGGAGCTTACATCAAATGGATGCCAAGACTACTTTCTTTGCATGGCTCACTTAAGGAGGAAGTTTACTTGGAACAACCTCAGGGGTTTGAAGTACAAGATCGAAGGACACATGTATGCAGGTTGAAGAAATTCCTCTATGGGTTGAAGCATCCCCCTAGGGCTTCGTGTGAGAGGATTGACAATTATCTTATGAAGTTGGGATTTACAAGGAGCTATGCTGATCCAAACCTATACTTCAAGGTTGAAAATGGCATGCCTCTCATTTTGGTCCTTTATGTTGATGATCTCTTTCTGATTGGTGCAAACCCTCTCATTTATCAATGCAAGAGGGAGTTGTCTTCCAAGTTCGAGATGAAGGACCTAGGACTGATGCATTACTTCCTAGGCCTGGAGGTCTGGCAAAAGCCAGGCGAGATTTTCCTTTACAAGTAAAATACATTGTGAAGCTTCTAAAGAGATGTGGGATGGTCGATTGCAAGTCTATGTCTACTCCGATGGAACTCAACTTCAAGAATCTATGTGGAAGTGCTACTAGGCCTGAATTGGCAAACCCTTCTGAGTATCAACAACTTGTGGGGGCCTTGATGTTCTTGGTAAACTCCCATCTAGACATATGCTTCGCTATAAATACTTTTAAGTCAATTTATGGTTGAGCCTCATCACATACATTGGATTGCTGCTAAGAATTTCTAGAGACATCTTTGTGGCATAATCAACTATGGGTTGAGATACACTGCTGGGAATTTGAGACTACATAGATATTCTAATGATGACTCGGCTGGAAATGTGGTAGATAGAAAGAGCACATCAGGATGTTGCTTCTCATTGGGATCTGCTTCGATTTCTTGGATGAGCAGGAAGCAGAAATCGGTTGCTCTAAGCACCGCCGAGGCCGAATATATTACTGCTAGTATGGCTTGTTGTGAAGTTGTTTGGTTGAGGAAGCTCTTTAGTGAGCTATGTGAGCATGTGCTGGATACCATCGTGATCTATTGCGACAACCAGAGTGGGATTCTCCTTTAAAAGAATCCTGTGTTCCATGGCTACTCCAAGCACATTGATATCAAGTACCACTTTATTTGGGATATGGTACAATGGGGAGTAATAAGGCTCCAACACATCAAGACTGATGAGCAGGTTGCAGACATCCTCACTAAGCCCCTGGGGAAAGTTAGATTCTTAGCCTTTTGAGAGAGACTTGGAGTTGTGGAAGGACCCTCCCATGAGGGTCCCGCTTGGCTTGGACATAGAGCTCTGGGAGCTCCTAGGGGCTTGGGGTACTTCTTGGAGCTATGAACGACCATAAGGTGAGTGGTTCACCTTCCCATGTGATACCCCATGATGGTTGACGTGTGTAGGGTGAGTGGTTCACCTTCCCCTATGATTGATGACACATGTGTGTAGGTTTCACCTTCTCCTGCGAATGTCCCAACATACATCCTACCCATGTTCGGGACTCATGGGAAGTACCTCTCATTTGGTCAATGAGTTGGGAAAAGTGGATAGGGACCATAACACTACAGATGGACACATCGTGTACTGTCGTACTTCCTATGTTTAGGATGCATGGTGTTCAACAACTTGATATGGGATCAAGTTTGATTGGGGTTCTAACCCTGGACTGACTTTTGTTAGTGGAGAATGGCAAGGTCTTGTGACTCACTCTTGATCGATTCTTCTTCATTATCTATATTAGTGTTCAACAAAGTAGAGATGAGATGCAAAGATGGTACAAGATGGCATGATGATGGATGGGTTGACAAGGGGAATTCTCCCTCATTGAGAGGGAGTGTTAACATTGGCAACTAGGTCCAATTCCAATTTGGACAGCTCATTTGATGGAGATTATTATTGTACTAAATTCCTCTTTTCGAGTATGACTGAGCTGCAATGAGGACAGTTTGTTGTTGTTTTGACCAATGTTGACTTTCTGGTTAGCGTTGTTGACTGTTGCAGGAAAATTTAAGATTTGACAGGGCTTCTTTGATTATGATTTGGCAAGTCAATTTTGACTTTATTGTACTCTCTCTCTCTGCTGAACATTTTGATATAATAATAAGAAGAATTGATCAAAGGGTTTTCCCCATCTTGGGGTTTTTCCTTGGCATTCGCCAAATCTGGTGTTCTCTTGTCTTAGCTTGTCTTCTGCATTTTATTATTCATGGTCTATCTACAGTTACTGTCAATGTGATTTATGGTTAATGTGATTTCTATTGGAAAACTAAATTGGAAATTGTCATTGGGCTACTAAAGGAACATTGAAGTAGTTATGCAAAGCATAGAACATACCATTGTTAACTAAAATTAACAAGGTCGAATTTTATGAACCCAGGAAAACAAGTTTTGTAATCATCTCTGTGAAAGAAGGACAAAAAATTCCTGTGTGCAAGAATACCAAGATTCTGAGATTTATTGCTAGATTGAGGACGAGGTCTGTTGCTAGTTAATTCAAGTCTGGAGACCTATACTGATAATCTAAATAATGATGGTTCGAGCTCCCTCAAATTAAAATTATCACCAAGCCCAAATTCTCTTTGTGGTTAAAGCAATCCGAGTTTTCTCTAAGAAGGGCCATTGCTGATCCGAATTAGGAAGTTATTGAGGTTGAGGCATGATTCAAGTCTGAAGTCGTGAGGTCTGTGAAAGAGGTCTGAAGGTAGTGAACTAGTCCAAGCAACTGTGATAGTATCCTCCTTCCTAACTGTGTGGTGTGATTCGAGTTCAATATGATTTGAGGAACATAATCTGAGTTCTGTGTTTTTGTGATGTCAAGTATGATTCAAATTCTGGTTAAAATTCTGATGATCCAAGTTCCTCTGCAATGAAAAACCAAACCCTTGTGACAACTGCTTTAGATAAATGATGGTGGTCGAGTGAATTATCTATGTGGAAGAGTGATAAGATCCGAACCTGCTGTGACTTAGGCTGAAGTTCAGTAAGAGCCAAAGGTCTGTGCGAGCAGCTCTGTGGCGCCTTTATGCAAGTTGTGTCAATTTTTTTTGTGGAAATATGCGAGTCCAGTGGCATCATATCTCTTGTTCTGCCCTCACTCAAGCTGATATGGAAATGAGGCTGAGAATCTTTGTTGTGAACCCATCAAGTTATCTCTAATCTAATCTTTGTTGATGAGGTCCGAGTTACCTCTGAGCAAAATTATTTCTGTGATCAAGGCTGCATAGAAGGAAAAATCAACTATCCTCTTGCAGACCTGGGACATCTAGTTTATGTGGAAATTTGCAGATCTAAGGCACCTATTTTTCTGTTGAAACCTTGCTGACCTGAGGTATTTTGTTTCTGTGGAAGGAGTGTGAAGTCTATGATACATTACACTATGGAACTATGTGAATTATGAGGAGGTATCTGAGATCCCTATGGCATCCGACTTTCCTCTATTCATCTGAAATTTCTGAGGTAAGTGATCCGACTTTTCAGTGGTAGTATTTTTATGCAAATATGAAATCAATCTAGGAAATATATCAAGTCCGAGCATGTGAGTCCGAACCTTTGTGGAAGGTTCAGTGATCCAAAATTGAAGAAGAATACAAGTTCGTTATGCCTCTATAAAATTCAAGTTATGACATCCAAGCTACATCCATGGACTCAAAGTCACTGTGGTATTGTTATATCTATGAGGTTTTGACTAGTATCCAATCTAAAGAATGATGACTGACACCTAGTTTTGTTCTAGTCCGAACCTATTTATCTCTGAGAAAAATAACAAGGTCAAGGTCTGTTTGTTTTCTGTGCATAAGTATATGGTGACATCCGAAGGCTAATAAGTCCTAGTCCATCTCTGCATGTCCAGTAGTCTGAGCAATGGAGAGGAGATCTGAGCTTTACTCTTTTCTCTATGATAGGTATCCGATTTTCTGCTCTGTGTTAAAATCCAAGAAACCTGAGTTTCTTCTCTCTGTGAGAATTTTAGTGACAAAGTTTTCTAAACCATCTATGGAACAAGGCTCGTATGTTGCCCTTCTCTGATCTAGGTCTAAGGCGACAGTCTGAGCTATGAATCTGTGGAACAAAGCCTGAGATCATTATGTTCTTGACAAGAATTTTGGATTGAACCTAGAAGTCCATGGCTACTATCAAGTGTCCAATATATGAAGTATGTCTGAAATTTGTATCGAGCCTCATCTTTGTGGCATTTGAAATGGTACATTTGTAGACAAAGTAATCTGGGCTCATCCCTGTGACATAAGTTCATGATACTGAGAATGTTTCTATACATAAAAAGGAGTTTTCTATATGCTTAACGAAACATGTGTAAGAAGCTGACATTACTCCTCAGAGGAAAGAAATCTCCAGTACCTTTTGACCTTTGTAAAGCGTTATCATCTTGAAATGTTGTTCTCCTGAAGTGAAGGAAAAGTGTGAGGTTTGAAGCAATCTTCAAGGCATATGTTCGATGAGTATAAGAAGATCAAGTGTGAAACATGATTATGATCCTGTGGTAGACCGAAAGTCTGATATTTTTGTGGTTACTATGATTTGCATCTCTGAAGCATGATCCAAGATTAATCTTTTGTTGATGGTTGATGAACTCCTTTCTATACATAAAAGACCTAGTCGAAATGCACTGAAGTTGACCTGACTAATCTGATATATATTCTCTCTAAGAAGAATATAAGTTGTAAATCTAGAGTATGTAAAATGTTTGAAGGCAGTGACATATGTCTGGTGTCCCTTTGTGGTTTGTTCTATCCATTGGAGAAATCAACAATAATCAATGGTCAGTTTCAAGTCTGCAAATAATGTCAGAACATTACTGTGAAATCTCAAGCATTAAATAAGGCCTGGAGGTTTCTTACATGAATATTTGCTTAAGACATGCATGAGTTTGCGAAAGGAAATACTGCTCATTGCTGGCTTTGGAGTATATGCAAAATTGTTGAGTCACATAATAGGTTGAAACTCCCCTTCAAAGGCTGAAGTCTGATCAGATTATTGTTGAGGAATTGAAATTTGATGAGACTGCAAAATATAGGGTTTGGAAGTGAAATGTTTTTGGATTTGTAAACCCTAACAAGGGAGCCCTAGGATTTGTGGGATAAAACCTAGGACTGATCTTTCATAATGCTGATATTGAACAAAAAGAATGATGAAGCTGGAAAAGAATGCACGAATGAGTAAAAACCTAGACTAAGCTTGAAGAAATTTTAGGATTGAGTTAAAACCTTAGCTATATGAATTGCAAACCCTATCTAGACAAATAGGGTTAGAAATGAAAGTCTAGGGTTTATGAATTAATTGCTTCTGCTTGAAAGAAGAAACCCTATCTCCTAGAAGATTTGACATCTTGATGAAGAGGTTGATTTGCAAGTTGGATGCAAGAAGGTTAAAGATTAAGAGGGAGCTGACATGTTCTCAAAAGATAAGTATCTTGCATTTCTTTTATTTTTTCATTACTGATGATGTTTTTCTTCTTGTTCTTGTAGATCTTGTTTGGTTGTATTCGTTCTTCCATGGCCTCCTAGTAAGGATTGCAGGTACATGATGAAGTTTGTCAAGGTTGTGGCAATTGTTTAGAAGGTGGAAGAACAAAGTGCCAAGAAGACTCATGATTGGATGGGCTTTGGACTTAGAGGGAGCAGACAAGATCAACTTGATTGAAGCATGTTTTGATTTATAATGAAAAGAAGTTAGATGTGACTTCCAAGATGAAGTTGGCTAGATGTCTTGAAGAATGATGTTGATCCAAATATGCTAAATATGAGCTTGTGATTTTTCTGTGATGTATTGATGATATGTTTTTGACAAGGGCTAAGGACTTCTATGTTTTGTCTAAGAGGGAGCTATTTTCATAAAGGCATGAGCCTGGTGAAATCCTTGTTGCGATTTGGCATAATGTACTACAAGTCCATGAACATCTCTGTGATGAAAGATTTGAAGAAGCTACAAGTCTCTGTTGCTGACCTAGTTGATTCTCTAATTGACTCGTTGAAATACTTGTTGCATATTCTAAGGACTACTTTTGTGAGAAGCTATGATTGAAGCTAAATATATAGTTGGTTGTTAACCTATTGTTGTCTGTTGGAATGATTGATCGAGTGTTGAAATACACCATGGCTACTTTTTTGTTGTTGAGTAGGATGCTAATGTTTGCTTCTATGAGAAGTCTGAAATGGTTGAGAACCCTTCTTGGAGAGGGATCATTGATTGATAGCATCATGAGAATCTTCCTTTGGCATTGTATGAGAGACCATGGTTACGGTCGGGGAGATTGTCACTCCCTTAGGTCAGTTAATGGAGAGGCTAGTGGGTCTGGTAGGGGAGTTTGATTCTGAGGTTTGAAGTGATCCGTCAGGTTTTTACCGGGAGACCATTTTGGTCAAGGACACTAATTTTGTGATCTCTCCCTTAGGCTGTTGCTGAGATACCTATGGATTGGTAAAGGAGATTGATCTCGAGTTTCTTCCTTGAGTTATTGACTGAGAGGCCAATGAGTTTGGTCGGAAAGGATGAGTTATCTCTCGTAGGTCATGGACCGAGAGACTGTATAGTTGGGGATTGAGATAGGGATTCCTCCCTTGGGTCGTGGACGAAGAGACCTTGTTTATGGTTGGAGAGATGGACCCTGTGCAACCATTGCATATGGTTGGAAAGTTTGGCCTCATGAACAATGTTGATTGATGGAATGTGTTTGATGCTATGTATCTTTCCCTATGATGAGACCTCTGATATCTCCCTTGGGTAGTTGTTGAGAGACCTATGGATTGGTCGAGGAGATTGATCTTGATAGAGAGAGAGAGACTTGTACATCTGATCTCTCCCTTAGGTGCTTACTGGGAGACCTATGGTTTGGTCAAGGAGATTGATCTTGAAAGAGAATGAAAATACCTCCCTGTCTAAGAGCGAGTGCTGGAAATATGGTAGCTATGGTCAATATTTTCATCATGTGACAAAATAGAAAAAATGAATTTATATTATGCCTCCTAAATTGCTCAAGTCGGCCTCCTATTATTAAAGTCGGTTGGGCCCCTTAGAGGCACCTATTCGACCCCCTTGCAAAGTCTATAAATAAGAGACCTCTCCTCATTTGACACATCAACTTGTGATGTGATTATCTCTGTTCCAACGAAGAAGAAGAAGAAAGAGGGGGACAAAATTTCAGAAGGAAGGAGGAGAGGCTTGGAAGCTTTTGTCTCGGGTTAGATGTTATCTTGATGTTGTGTTTCTGGATGTATTGAACTCTCTCTCTCATAAAGAAAGATTTCTAGGTTATCGCCTTGTGGGTTTTACCCTGGACTGAGGCCTAAATTTTCTGTCTCTTATCTCAAGGTTATCTTTATTGCTCTTTCATGTTTAATGGTTGAAATTTTCTTCTGTATAACTGCTTAATAATATTGAATGCTATATTGATGTTGTTAATATATATTAGTCATTGGAAGTAGTTATCTATTGAAGAAAATTGTTCTAGCTTGTTTGCCCTAGAAATATCAACAATGTTAGAGTGCCGAGTCTTCCCCTTTGTAATCTGAAATTTCTTCATCAATGAAATTTATTCTTTGGTGAAACATTCGAGTCCTTTGAATCTGAGTTAGTTTTCCACACATTGCCCAAATCAAGAAGGGCCCCTTGATCTAGGTAATGTCCTATTGTTTTCATTTCCAATATATTAGTTGCAAATGTTTTCATTTCAATTGCTTTTCAATTTTAGTTGGTTGTGCAATTTCAATTCTGAGGTGTTTGGTCAATGCAATTTCAAACCCAGCTCATAACCAATTAAATGTCATTTAACTTGGCTCAGCAATCATAAATTCTTGTGGTTTGGTTTCATCATTATTCATGAATGATCAGCTTTGTTTTATAATTCCTCTCTTCTGTTTGCAATTCGCCCCCTTGTATTTCTGTTCAATGTTGTTTAATTGCAGTTTAGTTGTGGTATGAATACTTGTGTAAACATCTTAATTTATCACTGATGCAATTGGTGTCATTTGTTGTAACATTCCAGTTCACCCACCTATTCATACACCTTCACACTGCTCATTTTTTTGGTCTGATTCATTGTGGTTCATTATGAAATTGAAATGATTACAGTTAGCTTGCAATATTCCTAGTGGAAATTTTACAATGATAACAAGGACATGCAAAACTAAATAACATAGAAAATTTCAGAAATGCATACACATAAACTAGAAATTTCTGCAAATCCCCAAACTAGCCAAATTTTATTAATAATATTTGTTGTGGTACAAATGAATTGGAGAAAGAGCACCTGGGCTTGCACAAGGCAAGCTACAAGCACCAGGTTATGAGTACAAGAAAGCCCAACGGCTGCAATAATCAACTCCTCCAGAAAACTTCGCTGCTGCTCCAAAACTGCATTGCTACCTGACTTCGCCCCCTGATTTGCCCATTCTAGAGTACCCAGAAAATTCTATGAATTTGGGATTATGATCCTTGCCCAAAACCCAAAAAAAACCAGAAAGGGTTTCCCTTGGTTCCAACCTTCATAAACTGACCCTTCACAACTTTGCCCTCCTCCAAATACGAATTTTGTTGCTGCCATTGATCCTGTCAATCTCTGCACTCCCAAATCCAACAATCCTCCTCAAATGGCCCTCCAAATGATCTCCCAGATCCCCAACTCCAAAATCACTGGGATAATGCTGCCCCAACAAATTTCACTCCAATGAGTACACAGTCATGGAGGAGATGACGTAGTCTTGCATGTGATGAAATGAGAGTTGCGTATGGGATGACCCTCTTGTATGTAGCTACCCTCTACACTCCTGAAAACGGTGAAAGGATGCTAATGTAGCTTCTCTGGACAATTTCCCTACAACCCTTCTCTACAAATGACCAATGAATTCTCCCTCTGTGCAGTGGTGGCTTCTAGACTGTGTGTTATGCTCTAGAAATGCGTATGACTTGCAACTGATGCTTCTTCCAGTCTCGGTGGTGAAGGAAAGCCTTCCTTGGGTGGCACTCGAAGACCACCGAAGAAAGGTTGAGCTTCTCTCCTTGGGAAGCTCTTGTGCTAAACAACACAATGTTGGTTCAGTTGAACAACACAGGCAATTTCGATTTTCAAATAGACAGAAGACCCTTATTGCTCCCTGATTCCTTCCTCTTATAATTGTTGGCCATGCATTCCTTGTGGGTCCCTCCACCAATTTGGTTTGCCTCAAGGAATTCAAATTCCTTCTTCCCCAAGTGCGTACTTCACGTGGGCCCCATATTCCACTAGAGTCACAAATTTTACCTTTTCCTCCTAAACCCCAATTGTAGAATTGCGTCCTCTCCCAAGACTCATCTCTAATGATGAAAATCAAAATTTGGGATATTACATAGCCTCTCAGATTAAATCAGTGGTTGTTACAGGTACAATAATGCTCTAAGAAAAGAATTATGTTTCGAGTCTTTATAAGGTCAGGTCAAGCGGACTGGTATAAATTTTCATTATAGTTTCAATACTCTAGTTTTAATGCTCTATTCAAGTAGTATTTGATGATCTTATTGTGGATGCTCTACTTATACTTATAATACACAATTTCGTGTGATTAGAAACAATCACTAGAATGCTTTGATTCTTAGATCTAACCTTCTTTTCGATAGCAAGAACACTGAACCATAGAGTGAAAGATCGCATCCTGAACTTTACAAGGAGATTTAGGGCAATGACTGGTAACTGGTTTTCAAAATTAGTGTGTATTTATTTAAGAATGCATTTTTTAGATTGCTTTTTATTACTTTAATTTCTTGCAGCCACTACAGGAAATAGTCATTGAAGGATCTAAATAACTAATAAGCTACTTTAGAAAGATCACAAGAACTATGATTGATAACCCTCATAGGATTAGTTGTTTTGCATTCTAGTGATAGATTCCTCTAGTGTTAATTTCCCGCAAGTGTGAAGTTTGATTGTTTGATTGTCGACATTAGCGTACGATAGATTAGGGCTTTAACCTTGCATTTCCTGTGTTTGCATCTTGAAGTCTATGGACCCCAGATCGACATTTTAATGTTGTCAGTTTAAGCAATTAAATTGCCCAACAAAGTATTGGTGTTGACTATTGGAGGTAATGTTTCTTTGTTATTCTTCTACATTTTCAAAGGCATTAATGTGATAATACAATAATACTACAAGTCTACTAAGATTGATCCATTGAAGGGAAACATTGTCACATGGAAGGAGACATCAAGGGTTTGTTCTTTCACTCTCTCCTTTATTGGTTTGAGGTAAGCATTAATCCTCCTTGTTAGGCCATACCCTCGAGGGTTCCTTAGCAATGGTCTTATTTCATGCCATAGTTGGTCTTGTGGTTGAAGGCTTTCTCCTTTGGAGGGATCCCTTCTAGTGGGGCCTTAGTTTCATAGCTTGTCTTGATTACATAAGGGGCTAATTTATTTTCTAGGGTTCTAGCCTGTTGCCCTAATCCACAAGCATTGGATAACCAACTTTACGAGGGGCATTCATTTTAACTCTAATTTCCCTAGTCTAGATAAGGCACTTAAGCCCTAATCACAACACCCAATTTTTTTTTCAAACTTTTAATTCTTGTCATTTATTTTTCCGTAAGTTCAAAAAATACAAAAGAATAGAAAAAATATAAAATTCTAAAAATATTTATCTAGTTCAAGCTTAAATTACAACTAAAAGCTCGATGTCTTGGAGTTGGGAATTGTGCTTAAATTATTTGATCAATTGGCCCAAGGAGAAATTTGGTCCTCTTTATTTGTGTTTAAAAGATTGATCTAACATTGTTTTGAGGGTGTTTAAGTTGTTTTTTCGATTCTGGAAATTAATTACAGCAATGCTCTTTGAAGGATTGGTGAAAACCTTAGCCTAGGGTTTGGTGGTGAAAGGTTGTCTCTAATGCTACTTAAATGTGGTTTCATTTTGGAATTGTTTAAAGTGCATATTATTCATATTTGGAAGTGATTTATACCTCCCAAAGTGATGGGATCATTTTACTTTGATTGGGATATTTTTTGGGCTTAACCCTAGGGAGATTAGCCCTATTTTCTATGCAAGTTTGCTTCCAGATTTCTGTAGCTTTTTATTTACTTGAATAGTTTCATTGATGGGCTGTTATTTCACTCTTAAGTGAGTGGTCATGCAAAAACACCCAAACATTTTTCATCCTAGTGTGTTTCCACACTCCAAATCTAGATTTTTCTGCATTTTTTGTCATTTTGCAAATCTGGAACTGCAGGACAGCAACAAGCTTGTCCAGATGAGAGCATATTATCAAGTGATAATCAAAAGATAATCATCTTACTTCGTGTATGTGACTTATCCTCACTCTTGAGAATCAAAGGTAATCATTTCCTGTGGTATTTGAGTGGGAATTCAAGTGCTGGTTTGTATTTTTTGTTGTACTTATTCATACACCAGATTTACTACTTGTTTTATTAATTCATAACCTTTGTCATACATAGGTTTTTTGAGGCAATTTGAGTGGGATTTCAAGTGCTGGTTTGTATTTTTGGTTGTACTTATTCATACACCAGATTTACTACTTGTTTTATTAATTCATAACCTTTGTCATACATAGGTGTTTTGAGGCATTGATCTCTCTAACTTGTTGAAGTGTGTATATTTGGGACACCCCCCATGGCTTTCTAGGAGTTGGCCTAAAGTGTGGGGAGATAGTGCTGAGATGACAGTGGGTATATCTTCTGTGTGCTTCTCCCTTAGCACCTTGATCGTGATCTTGTCAAGGCTGCTAATCTGTGAAGTGACAAGACCTTCACTAATTAATTGCCAATTACAATTATGTCACCTAACATGTTTTTCTTTAATGTTATGGGTACTCATGGAAATTGAATTAACCCTTTCCAATTTCAAGATGATAGGTGTATTTTACTTATTTTAGATGTGTTTTTCATACAACTAAGCTTGTGAGTATTTTGCTTTCATCAACATTTTGAGAATCTTGAATTCATCTGGGTTGTAATTGATACCATATTCATTGAAGCAAGGGTGCTTCCTTGGGTAACCATGTCAATCAAACCTAGCCCACCATTATCCCTGGGCATGATACACATGTCCCAAAGAACTAGCCTGTTTCTTGATCAGGAAAGGCATCCTCTTTTGGCAGAACCCATGGGACTCAGTGGCATGTTCTTGAAAGGATTGACATACTTTGGCACATGAGTATGTTTTTCTCCTCTCAAACTGACATGCTATCACAGAGTTTGTTGGGGTCATCCTTTTAGGAGGATGTGTATAAAATGAAGTTGTGATGCCAGGACCATTTTGGTGGGATTGGGGGTGGAGCTTTGGTTTTCCCTTACTGTGATATGATTCTCAAAGGCTATATTCCATTTTGCATCAGAGTCATGTCCTATCCCTTGTCCTCAATGTGTGTTTGGTTTCCACTTTTTAGGAGAATGGGTGGGTTTGTTGGCTTCATAGTGTGTGGTATGCTACTCTTCCTGGAAGAATTCATAGGCGTTTGGCATTGTTTGAGGATTTTTGCTCTATAAACCTCTACAAGATCTATTGTAGGTTGATTTTTCATAATGAGGTAAGTTCTTTGACTGCTTGCTATACGATGTGGCAGAATGTAGTACATATGTAGTCATTTCCCAAAGGTTCGTTGTTGAGTAAGGATGCAAAGTCTCTAGATGCAATAGCTTATTCTGATTTTATTTCAACTTTATTATTGTTGAGGGGATATAAGTTCCATTATCCATACCCTTCTGCCTTTTCATTTGCTAATGTAACTATTTGTCTGTAAATAAATGATTTATTTTTCAGAAAAAAGAAATTAGCCATTGAAAAGATTAAATTGAATGGATTGTTCACTGTCTTATTTACTGCAAATTGTTTGGCTTTGTTTTCAGGTGTTGTGCACACTTGGAAGTGTAGTGTTTGTTACCATTTTACTGCTTCGTTTGGTTTGGTCTGCAATTGCTTACATAAGAAAAGGTGGCAAGACTTTCGAGTTCCATGGGGACAATGGCTATAGCTCATACAGTGCATCACAGCCTGCAACCTAATTTTTGTGAACTTTGCAGCCTACGGATGGGATCACTTTATCCAGTTCTTTGAGATTTCATGTAATATGAAATTTGGGAATGCCTTTAATTCTTGAAAATCAAACCATGGTCATCTTCTTTGGCTGTCTACTATGTAGCAGGCATACTGTGATTGAAGCCATTCATAAATAGCTAGAGATAGAAGAAAAGAAAGAAAATATATTGATGTAACAAATGACCAAAACTTAAGGATCAGCAGAACTGTAAATTATGACATTTCATGTATAAATATAGTAAGGGAGTGAGCGGGGCATCTCTTCTTGCTTAAATGAAAATTGAAAAGAGGAAGTAGGAAGATTGAAATTGACTGCCTGAATGCACACACTTATTTTATTTCATATTCATGGTATGCATTTTTCTTTTAGTTCATTGAGAGGCAGGACTTTCCTTTTTTCCATCTATG